>JACWFT010000155.1:0-19925 GCA_019775415.1 Penicillium sp. VS I D KN
AAGGCCCATGGACGGGCGATGTCGCAGTCTAATCGAGGTCACCCATTCACGATTTCTAGGTTATAATTTCGAGCGCCGACCACGGAAATCCGATCTCGTAACAACTTTCGTGGTTGCGTTTAAGCCCATCGCGAAGCCTATCTCATCAAAGTTGTATTTATCGTCTTCGTGGATCCCGTTCTCTTAAATCGTCTTTTGAACTAGATTGAACCATTCTTTAATAATCTTTAGATCCTCGCACTTAGCGCGTTCGTAATTATAACGTCTCGAGTATCGTGTACCGATTTCTGGGTGTCGTTTGATATAGTTTGAGAACCAGTTTTTGCCAACGGTTTGATTCGGGGTTGTTCCACGCGTTGCGAGTAGAAGATTTGCCATAACTTGCACTTGCTCGGGCCGGGGTGCCGCTCTACGTATATCCATAGAGATTATCCATTGCTTTAGCGAATTCTCTTCGATATTGGTCAATTTAAACGAATTTGCGCGTATATCGACGCGATTTTCAACTCCATAGAGCCGATCTTGTAGCGTTGAACGTGGCACATCATTTATATCTACTGCCTTGCGAATTGACAATTTTTCTTTATTTTTGATAGCTTATATAGTAAGTAAGATACGCCCCTCTTGCTCTATCCATTTTTGACGATTTTTAGAGCGAATTGGTGGCATGGTGGATGGTTGAAGAAAGATAGACTAAGTAAATTACGCGTTTTGGTTGGGGTGGCCGACTCGCTTGGGAAATACGTTAACTATAAGTTACCAATCAGGTGGGTCACGTATGTGTACTTGTCAAGTATTCTCTAGTCTCCACCACAGCAGTTTATGTGTCATGCTGACTAATAAAGCTGATTACATGATCCATTGCCGACAAGTCTCCAATCAAATGAATAATCCATCACATTCTGTCTTCGAAAATTTGCGATGGATAGGAGGGCACACCGATAGATATACCCGCTGTCCCTGAGATCTGGCGAATTTTCTCCAATGTCACTTGGAGGCTTTGCAGGCGTGACAGAGGAGATGACTCTCTATTCACCTGGAGAATACTTTGGGCCGCGAGAATCGAGATCAGTATTTTCCACATGATCCTTGATAAACAGAATGAAAGCGCTCAGCTTTTGTGTTGTAAAGCTGCTCTCTTCGTGGTTATTCAGTCCGTTGCATGATCTTTCGGCATTCTTGATGAGATTGAAATGAGGCTGCGTATTTTGCAGCAAACTGGGCACGGCCGCTGCAGCCTGACTTTCTGTCGGAATTGTGGATCTATGTAATTAAGATAATCCGGATTTGTCATACGGGATATTAGTCAGCGCGTGGCATTTTGCGTGTGCGGAGGAGAAAATAGACTGTTACGCCGACGAAAACATCAGAGACTTTCAGACATACACGTGACTACGATGCTCGTCTTTCGAATTCTTCAGACTTAGAGCATGTATTGGAAATTTCACGTGACTGGGTGGTCTCGAACTTGCTCCAAAAGCTGCGGACCTCAAATGACTAGCCTTTCAAATTACGCATTGGTCTTCGCGTTAAGTAGTTATACGGAGGAAATGACTCGCGGAAGGTACAACCCTGGTTCTGGGGTTGTGGTCTTAGATCCTAGATTATTTCACAAATGGAACCTGGAGCACATAAATGGATCCTGGGAGCAGATTGATGCCTTTTCCACCGAATTTTCTTTTTTAGTCGCAAGAAATGCCACAATCTTGGCTACCAGATCTATCTCCATCATCATCATCATCATTCTTGTGAGGTAGCATTAGTGAATTTCCATGCATACTAATGCTCTAGAATAAATGCTGAGAAGAGGTTCTCATTGCCTGCACCTCCCAATGCGGCATGTTTGCTCGAGAATGCAGTCACAGGATATGAATTCAGGAGTCAAGAAATTTATACTGATCTAGGTTGACGATCTTGCTAGCATATATAGGAAGCCCCCCAAGGCCTGTACCTCATGTCCATCGAATTAAATTACAGACTTCTTTTACAATTCAATCTTTGATCTTGACCAGCGCCATGCCACAACCATCATCTTATCATGGCTCCGGATTGGTTCAACGAAGACTACAATTCCACACGCCTGATGCGCTCCAAAACTACATCTGCACGTGCACTTCGGATATCAACAAAATACATGGAAGACAAACGCCCTTGATGCTTGCCGTTCAAGCGGGGGATCACAAAGCTGTCGATCTCCTGCTGGAGTATGATGATCTTCGGGCTTCTGTATACAATTCTTACGGTCAGACTGCTCTATCAATAGCCATCATGCAGGGTAGCTCCATGCCGGCGATCAGCCCAACAATCTCGGAATTCTCAAGTGTGTGCTCTTGCGGTCCAAGGCCATGGTAGATCAGCGAGATCAAAAGGTCATTCTGTTCTCTCACATGCCGTGAATACTTCTAATGCCGAGCTGATCCATTGTCTTGGTTCCCTCGCTTTGGACGAAGTACATTGAAAAGCGATGGAATCACTCCGCCGATTCGAGTAGCCAGAAGGCAGTTTGTGATCGTCAAGATTTCTGTGCCCTCAAGCCAGCCAGCCACAGGGCAAGTACGATTTCTGCTCCAAGTTTGTACGAAAGGCAACTATGAGTCAAAGGTTGTTAGGCAACGCCAACCAGGCTACATTGGGAACCGCGAGAATGTTCTTTGTTATGCATGCATATTATTCTCAGTTATCGGGTGTCCAATCTGATGAAGAACTCAAAGAGCATGTCAGAATAAGTATACGTCACCGAGTAGGCCATTAGTATCAATACACATACCCAGAAACGAGGTTTTAGAGCCAACTCGTAGGTCCGGTCAAGGCCCTTATCTGCCCCAGCCTATATTTACTAAACAGGAGTTACCATGGCTCGTGGTCCAGGGTTGTTACATCCGCGGTGGGTCTTGCGCCACATGGAAAGTGATCGACACATTTCAGAACCACATACTGGCATCTGGTTGGCCAGGTAAGCCGGGAACCTGACTCCCGGTACTTTGAGTCATAATGACATTCACGGCTTCTCCGCATCAGGCAAGGTCCTTTGATTCCTCAGCAGGTGTCGAGCCAATCAAGATTGCTCGAGACAGGGGCCTAAACTTTGATTAGAAGGTCACCGTAGCCTGGTGGGTCAGAATTAACTTGATTGGCCGAGCCAGCCCTATCCGCCAGTGTCTTTCACGGGTACTCGCAGATCCTCGGTTTTGCCCTGCCACGAGCGTCGATTGCAAAGGCAAAGGAATGTGCTAGAAGATATTCTTGCTGTGGTCAATTGGCTGCTGTCCTTCTGATCAGGAGCTTGCGCGATGTCTAAGACTAGGCAATGACCTGAGTAAGATCAGTATCTACGATGAGAATTGGAAACGGGACGATCGGATCGGCCGGCACTTTAAAAGCTTAGTAGGCACGTGGGTTGCGTCGGTCGGAACCAGCTGGTCAAGGAACAGGTTCGTTCTACACCGGACACCGATTCAGTACCTTGGTTGACTAAATTCCTGCATAATTCTAGATGGTGTCGGCAGTGTCGGTGACTCGAGGACACGTGTTCGTTCGATCGTCTAGTCTGATAAATTACCATGCAGGCTAAACCTCGCTCTCAGTCAAGACTTGACATTCACTCTGCGGTGGATTGCGAAACGACCATGTTGCAGTTCTCGATGTATCACTCTTTTGGAGTGGCACTGCTTCTTTTCACTAGTTGGCCCGAGGTCAGTCGTGCGCATCTTCCTTGACTCTGCCATTGGGCTGTCTCAGCTGGGAGTATGTAACAGTCTGTCATATAAGAGTCTCGTCCCTGTGATGTCTTCTGTCGGATGAGAGACTTTGCGGATCGTCAATTAGAGAGACTTCGGGGATCGCCTGAGGATGATAGGAACAGCGCATATTGCAAGGGCTTAACTGCCCTTCGGCGGAGAAAGCAATCGGATGCTTTCAGCTTGCGAGGTCACCGAGATACTGTAGACTGTAGATAATCGAACTTGATGCAGAGGTGGTGCAAAAGTAGGAGGGAGCAGAAAGTCCGCAGTCGGCGTGTGCAAAATCTCTCCTCTGCCCGCTTCATTCTCGCTCAAGATGGAAATCTCCTACACGGTTGAGAACCGATGATCAATATCACAAGGCCCATCTGAGCAAAAGCTACTTTGCTCACGACGGACATCTTTTCTACACCGTTGGACTTAGTGTGCCTTCCTCAACATGCACATCGCATGCTCGGGTGTAACCACTGTAGGTCATGACCAATGCGCTGAGCCTTCTTTCAACACTTCGCAGTAGCCCGTCTGGCTCAACTGGATGCATCGCGATTTAATTCCCGTAGCGGTGAAATCCATGGCTTCGATGTTGGTTCACCAGCCGTGGTACCCCAATGTGTCTCATCGCAGAATTGAAGAGTACATGGTCGACTTTCATGGAACCAACGGGCAGTCCCTCTTGGCAAACTGAGGCGAGCCGCGGGTCGTTTAGAGTGCGTCTTTTGGCCAGATATTCCCGAAAAAATTTTCCCACGCCTGTTGAAATACTTCAACGCCCCTCTCACGCCTGTTTAAACACTTTATCACCTCTCAAAAACCAGTGACCATCCCTATTAATCTTCGCAGACGGTCTCTATGACGGAACGTAGCCGAAGTGAGATAAAACGCGCCAGATTTCCAGCCCAAAAAAATCAGGACTTCCCTCCTCACACTCCCGTGTGTCACGGTCTCTATCTCTTGTCTGCAGGCTTGAGGGTGTCCATGGCCATGGGTCCGCAGTACAAGCTCTGCGTTACCAAACATGCTTCGCAGGATAGGTCTGCGTTATCAACAATCCTCGCAGGGGGGCGCTGCGTTACCAAGTGAACTCCGCAGGGGGACGCTGTGATGACAATCGAGACCCGCAGGAGACCGCTGCGTTAACAAGTTCTCTGCAGGAGACCGCTGCATCACCAAGTTCTCCGCAGGGGACAGCTGCGATATCAAGGGACTCCGCAGGGGACAGCTGCGACACCAAGGGACTCCGCAGGGGACAGCTGCGATATCAAGGGACTCCGCAGTACGATGCTCTGCGAAACCAAGTGCTCCGCAGGGGACAGCTGCGATACCAAGGGACTCCGCAGGGGGAAGCTGCGAAACTAAGGAACTCTAGCAAAGTGCAGGCACCTCTACGTGGTGCTAGGGACCAGTATTCAGCTCTCGCTCTGCAGTTGAAGAAGCCAAGACCTGCGCCAACATCGATAGACCACTTGTGTAGGCTCGGGCCACGGGCGAAGAGACTGGCAGTAGGGCCAAGAGAGCGCATTCCAGGGTCTGTTTTCACTCCAAGATAGCGTTGTATAGAGAATGAACAAACCCAGCGTTTTGCTATTACCGAATTTCCCGTCCATCGTAGTTTCATGTCCAGAATCTGTCTCACGAAATGTATACACACGTAGAGCCTGTATGTACACACATCCAGGCCGGTCAGCTCGGTCAAAGACCATCACGCTTGGGCAAGAACGCATTATTCCCGTCTGTCTCAGAGGTCCGGAAACCCAAGATGACTGTTGAGGTTGGCGTTGGTGGTGACTGGTAGATGTGGTGTGGTGACGGACAGATGCGGTGATCCATAGTCCATGGTGGTAACCAGTCTGTAATGGTGATAGTTGACTGCGCGTCGTGAACCGTTGAGGGTGCTTAAACAGTTGACTGAGCGTCCATAATCAGTTGAATGGCCATTCGTAAACAGTTGAGCCTGGCCTGGTAGATAGTGAAACTGTTTTTCATCAACAGTTGAGGGCTTAAACTGTCGGCCGGCATTCTTTAACAGTTGATCGGCTTTCTCAACAGTTGAGCCTGTACTGATAAACAGTTGAATGAGCGTTGGTATACAGTTGAGCCTGCTCTGATAAACAGTTGAGCCTGGCCTGGCAAACAGTTGAGTGCTTGAACAGTCGACCGGCATTCTTAAACAGTTGAGCCTGTACTGGTAAACAGTTGAATGAGCGTTGGTAACCAATTGAGCCTATGTTCGAAGAACATTGAATAGCTTGGAACGGTGACCAGCCCAGAAAAGTAACCAGCACTGAAAACAATTCGTCGGTGGTGACAGTGTCAACGCGTCGATGAGCAGACTGTCAATGCTGAGTCTGGACGCGTTGACAAACGTGAGTCAGGCGGTGTGTCATCCCTCGCGCACCGACTTGGGAAAAGACCCCACCCACACAGCTTTTGTCAAGTCCTTTTGGACAAAAATTAGAGTCGTGGCATACGGCTGGTAATTATGTACCAACAAAAAAGCTAGGTCCTGTCGATAACTCTGAAGTATCTACACCAAGAATCCAGTCGACTCAAGCTTCCCGATATATATATATATATATATATATGGCCGCACGTCTCCTTACTGTAATGAACAATACGTCAACTCCCATATAGACGCCATGACACCAAAGTCGCGCGCGTGACTTTACTATATCTTTCTAGTGGCCTTACGAAAACATGACTCAAGAAGTCTACACCGGTCTCTTCTGCGTACGACAGCGATAACATCATGAAACAAATGGAATTAAGTCAATTCGAAGTCAACAGTGTATTATACAAACATGAAGCTAAGGCTCAGCAGCCGCACCGGCTACAAAGGTGGGTTCCATATGAAATTGAATACTCCGGCGAGCCCTAGATTCGATTAAATGACAATGTGCACGTACGGTGTATATATATATACACTTTGTAAGCTGCCCTGCCCTTCACCCTGACGAGGCTGCCGTGGTACGACCATCGAACAACATGATATACTGCATTTGTGTTACCGATAGCAGTCATCAGTCTACGAAAAGGATACATCATTGAGGTCTTAGCAGGGAATTATGTAGGCGTAAGCAGCGTGCACAATGAGCCCTGCATCACCGGCCTACAGTTTGCCCAGCATGACGAGCACTCTTCTTGAGACGAGATGAAAGACCTGGAAATACTACGAAAGAACCTCACAAGTACTCTTCGTCAGTCAGCAGCCCACGCGGAACATAAGATGCGCCCAACCAGGCAAGTCAAGGCCTTGTGGTGATCGTGCGTTGCGAGACATCAGCGACGCAGCGACGCACAGCTGTGTGTCTGATGAGATATGACTGTGCGATAGCTAAGATGTATGATTGATGAGGTGGCCAGCAACCGTGGTGTCATGACGCGTCACCCGCGCTCGACACGATGGCATTCTTGAGGACAAACTTAGCAGAGCTTGCTGTGTCAGGAAAAGGAGCAAATCAGTGCGCTGAAAGGGCCTGGAGCGAGCAAAGATGAATTTACGCAGCCTGCAGGGATGTACGCGACGGCGCAGATGTCACAGGGACTCGACAGCACGATGCAACGTAGGGAGACACTGAGCTCGTATCTTACACCACACCACCGTGGCGCAACTCTCACTGTTGTACTTGGATGACAAGCAACCGAGCTAGATGTCCAGCACCAATACGCCAGACCCCCTCTTTGTTCTGCCCTGGCAGTTCGACGGGTAGCCCTACATGGCCATGACTGTCTCTTCATAGATTCCCACTCCCATCAGACTGAATTTCTGGGTGAAATTGATATCACCAAGTACAAAATTCCCTGAATTTTCCAAGTCGCCAATAAAAACGAGCATGGATTTTTGGAAGCCCAAATCGACTTCTCTTCAGCAGCATCGGGGCCGTAGCCATTTGTCACGTGATGGGATTCGAAAGGAAACCATGGTGGCATTTGGGCCAGCAACCAACAAGAATCACGAGAGATCCATTCGATTTGAATGGCTCGAGCAGGTCCGTAATTTGATCCATACTGCGAGAGACGGCGCGAATTTATAACACCTTGCGTGAGATCTCCCAGACCTCGGAACGACTGATATGATCAAAGGAAGGCTTTCTGAAGTGCTTGAAATTGGAAGACTGCATGCAAGCGTGTCAGCTGAGGTAATGCAACGGCGGTGGCGCGTCCTAAATGATTTGTCAGTCAGGCCAGAGTTGCCGAGCTTGTAGACTGCACTGCATGGCTGGGCACATGTGACTTCATGTCACCCACACTTGGATATGATCGCTCCACCGACAGGACATCAAGTACCGGTGGGCGCAATGTCATACGTATCGCTTGGTACTCACGTCCAATCAGCCCATGAACAGAGTTCATCCATCAGGATTCTCATTGCATGAAATGAATCCCTGTGATGAACCTCTACTCAAGTTTCGAGTGTCGTCTTCCCTCGACCGCGAACTTGTGTCCAAGCAAGGGGATGATAACTGCTACATGTCATCGCAACTGCCGAGCGGATCAGACTGGAATGCACACTCGCTCGACTATTGCAGTGTCCATGAAGACCGGAACGTCGGTCGCGCAGCAGGTAAACAGGTTGGCAAGAATAATAACATTCGCCGGCTGAACTACTTTTCGAGTAAGAATGTCGAATGGTGTCAGCGCTCGCACGTCATGGATGGGAACGCAGCGTCGCGTCTCAAAAGCGAGAACGGCTGGCATTGAGGCGCCCGTCCAAGGTGTTTGGCTGATCTAACGCGACGGCAAAGGCGGTGAGGTCGTTCCAGACGCGGGTTGCAGTATTGTTTGTTTACTCGACGTCCCGCGGAGTCGGTCCGCATATGATAGTGACCTTTTGGAATAAGCAGTCGACAGTGGAACTCCTCACAACTTGTCATGTTTGACTTGACCTTATGTTCGGATCCCTCTGGTGAAGTCTGGTAGATAATGCACACCACGCAGTGGCCCTGCCGGTCTCTTCGATCTTCTCTTTTAGAACAGATATCACAGCTGTAGCCGACTGGAAGGACCATGAAGCATACCTCGGGCAGAGGTATTTGGTTTCTTCTCAACTTCTGGCTGACTTCGACGAATGATTCCCACGAGCCGATTCCCACGAGCCGATTCCCACGAGCCGATTCCCACATATCAATGCCCACTAGCCAACTCCCACGAGCCCACTCTCACGCGCCAACACTTAGAAGCCAACACCCACAAGGGCGACTTCCACAAGACCGACTCTCACAAGACCGACCAAGTCCAGCCATGGCTCTGACTTGAACCAGATGACCGTGGCGGGCAAGCCCTTCGTGAGCATTTGCTCAGGATACCCTCTCTTTTGGGGAAATGGCAACGTGTACTTCGAAAGGTATCGCCTACGGCATCGTTGAGGTGCTTGGCATTTCGCACGGAGGCACATTCTGCTGGGCACACGTTAGCAAATAGATCAGAACAGGGACTCTTGACTCACGTTTGTCCGATGGCTGATCAGCGTTTTGACGGGCGATTGGAGGATGGACGACGAGTGCAGAATACAAAAGCGAATGAACTATTATAAAGGTGACCCTTTGCAAAAGTCTGGCAAAGGAGCCAATGCTTAACATTTGGGCTTGAAGGCAGAAGATGTTTGTGATGGTCCCCGCCTCAGATCCCCGCCTCAATCTACACTATGAGGGTTGCTCATATTGGGAAGCGGGAACACCAAGGGCTCCAGGAGGGTATGGGATATAATTTGGTCGCCATTAATCATCCGGTCACCCATATGTAGTGTGAGGGTGGTCTTGATGATTGGCGTCTCGGCTGAAAGTAGGGCACTGATCTCCCCAACTTGTCAAAATTGGCGAGGGACACGCGTTGTCGGCACTTGACGTTGAGGCGCCAGGCGAAAAAGCCATTCCACGGCAAACAATTGCATGCCGCTGAGCTCGCGTGCCAGTGTTGAGGCCCGCCACATGGTACCCTCATCTGCGAAGCTCATTCTTCTCGCCATAATGGGTTGGCCGCACTACCCGGACCATCTGAGAGATTGCTTCATCAAGCGTCTGTAGTCGCGCCCATCTCGGAGTAGTCTGATACCAAGCACCTTCGTTTGTTATTGCTCTTCCATGTCGGTTCAGGGTATTCGAGGGATGAGAGGCGGGTCGTTGGATCAATTCGAGCGTTTGCATGCTGTGTTGTCGAGATGCTCCACACTTGACAAGTCACCTTTCAGAAGATGTGAGTATACATTCGTCGATATGGGGTTCACTCACAATCTTTCATCTTCGACCTCAAGACTCTTCAGCAGATATATTGCTCCACATTAGCTCTATGTCTCTGGCGGAGTGTGTTTGTAGACTTGTCTGGCACACTGATTCAATTCTCAACTCTCGCGAGATATTGGCGGCGTGTGCGTTGATACAAGATGGGCTGCAAGGTGGCAGTCTATCGTAGCCTGAAGCCTTGATTATTCGCTCGATGTGTGTCGTCCCACTGGTCACGGTATTCATGACTGGGTCAGAGAAACGATCCCTGACTCACCTTTCCAGGTACTGGGCTGACGGCTGAACTACTCCTGTAGTGGTTGTGTATGGATTGGGCTGGTCGCAAGTTCGGTGTCAGCGCAGTCTTCAATGGTATTGAGCTGGCTGAGCCATAGCTGCACAAGACATATTGCTCATGGGTGTCGTACGTGCGGGATATGGTGATGCGGTTGAGACTTGTGACCCTGGCCCTAGCTGATAGACACGAGTGATGACGAAACATCAACGGGCAACGGAGCTGGATGACAGCATCCATTGGGAAGTGTATGGTCTGTATCAGTGAGTAACGAGCACCGGCACCCATGACCAAAAGGGGGGAACTTATCTTGGGCAGGGGCCTGTGAGAACAGAGTGATCTGTCCGCATACGATTCTATGCTCATGACACGGGCTCGCAGACCTTTGCCGTGCCCATTCCTCCCACGGGGGCGTTGGACGCTGCATGAAGGAATTGTTCCACAAACGCTTCCAGTACGCCACGCAGAACGGTTTGGATGACTTTGTTGGCCCAGTGGTAGTACGCAGTCGTAAAGGACAACATGTGCACAATGGATCACGAATTTTGATGCGCTGAGGAGGCAGAAACCTGGCATGCTTTCAATGGAGACGTCTCGCGCAGTTGTCAGAGGCAGGATGGAACGCACCAGTGGGTTGATTGTGACTCAAAGAACTTTGTCTTAAGGGTTGAGCAACAGTCGCTTCCTTGACTTATTGCATGACCGTAGGGAGCTGGCACTGTCGCTGAAGTGGATGAACGATGTGCCTGTGATCTGCTGTTGCAAGACAGTCGCATGTCTCTCTGAAAGAATCACTGTCGTCGAATGTGATGACTCTACCGTCTGGAGACAACGACTTCCACCAGACTTGACAGGGACAGAGGAGAATAGCAGAAAGCGACAAGCCCTGTGGCAGAGCTGAATGCCCCCTGGCCGTCTTGTTGGACTGGTTCGTTGCGATCGACGTCTGTCCCGAACAGCGAGAGATATCTACCCATCAGATGGACCTCCGACATACGCCTTCCTCGCATTTTCCGCAGTTGAGGAACGCGGACTCGCCGTGAAGGTGTTCTTCGATACCCAAGCTTATCAGACTGGGGCTTCATCGCCTCACCAATCATCATGTGTTGTCGGTTGGTATATTGGTTGCATGGCTGTCTCAACTTCTCAACTTCCCAGAGATATCGAATGAGATTTTCAGGAAGGGCATTAGTGGTAAGGCGAAAGAATGGAGGGATCTGGCAATCTCCATTCACGTCGACTTACACACTTCGACACGGCCTTCAAATCGAGATACATCGCTTATTGGAAAAGGTAGCGACAGTGCAAGACGCGCGCGGCTTGTTGAGCTGTACGCCATGTCTCGTAGTGTCTTGGCTAGCGGCCCTGCAAGATAGTCAGCATGTGTCTGATGAAATGAAAGTTCACTCACAGGCTTTATATTTCCTTTTCACCCTGCATTAACGACACATGATAGTGACAAGATAGCGCAGCCATCATCTTGCGGGGACAAGTCTTATCCCCAAATCAACCCAACGCATCATCTGCCTTGCAATACCATGAGGTTGGTTTGGTTCGTCTGCCCTCCAGCCAAGATCATGATCGAGATCAATGGGTGGTGACGGGGCAGAAGCACGGAGCAGGCGTACCTATTTCAACAAACGTCCAGCCGCACGAGACCTGTGGCCATGATGGCGTGTACAAGTAGCCTTGCTTGAGACACTATCAGCACATCGAACCATTCAGGATAACGGCGACATGTGCATGGGAAGGGCTCGAGGATGGCGGTGTTCAATACTCGGAGGTCTCGCCGATGATCTCGCTGGAGGCACTGTTTGACAAGCAGATGACATCAGCGGAATCAAAGTTGGTCTCATGAGGATTGTGATCGGTGTGACTGGCAGGTAGTTGTATAGCCTTGTGTGCTGAATTGGGGCTATCGTATAGACCTGGCTGGTCGTAACATTGGGAGTTTCAGCGCTGGCCGACAGGTATGGGGCCGACAAGGGACTTACCTGCAGGATGCCTCACTTGCACTCTTGTGGTCAAGAAGCTAGTCAGGAGTCACATTGTTAGCTCCACTCGACAAGGCACATGGATATAGCACTCACCAAAGGACTGCCGCCAAGCTCTGGTACACAGGCACGAAGACGGGTACAGTGGAGTGAACCACCAGTGGGTAGAGAGAGGCAGGTGACATGGTGGCTTGGGTGACTACTGAGGGAATCAGTAACAGCAAGAGCCGGGAGTCAAAGAGAAGGGACTTATGAGTCTGCTGCAGGAAGACACCTTGGTTTCAGCTCGAGGGAACCCTTCAGATGCAGAAAGGAAGAGAATTACTTCGACAGAGAACCAGGGAAGGAGGCCATATTTATAGGTCTTTTGACTGGTGTTGTTACCGCCCGCTTTGTATTGCCGCGATGAAATCTTTTCTGTCTGTCGCTTTTTGGGAGGGTATTGTTTTCGGGGGCATCGAAGTTGTCTGTGTAAAGGGCCTGTTGAACCTCAACTTACTGAGGTGGCGGGCTAGGCAAAAGTCAACAGGCAGGTGAAAAGTGAACGGTCATGGTCAGAGTGGATCGTGCCCTCTAGCAATTTTCCAAAATGTTTAAATAATAATAAATAAAAAAAAAAAAAAAAAACGATTTTAATTATTATTTTTCTGAAGAGCGTTACTCAACGTTCAACCTTGTCTCAACGACCGTATTTTCAACACTTTAACACTATGGGCAGCGATCATCGCCCGAATGCGACAGCATGCACTTCCGTCACCATCATCTGAACTTCAGCGTTGGGGGTTAATCTAAAACAGAGGCCGACGATCATGCTGTGTTTTGAGGAAGTCTGCACCAGCGCCTCAGTCGTTGATGATTGAATTTTCAGGGTCTAAGCTATCGCCCACTCCAAATGTTTCCCCTGGGTGTACTGTAGCCATTCCACATTGGCTGTGGTACTACGTCTCTTACTTTGACCTGTCCGGGACAACTCATACTGTACTGTATCGATCATTGACACCTTGAGCCGATGTTAGCCTTCCCATTTAGTGGGTCTTGATTACACGGTCCCTGGAACTACTGAGCTGAATGATCAAGGGGCACCCAATGGCTATACATCTATACTACGTGTCTATACTGCTTTTCCGGGCTGATATTATCAGGATAAAGAAACGCACTTTGCACACTATTCATTGGTACAGACAGGGTGATCGAAGATCAGAGTTTTTGAATGTATCAAGGCAAGACAGATTAAAGAGCCAATCTGAATCCAAAAAAAAGCTACGGACGTAAATATTTCCCAGGTGCATCCAAAAGCTTTCTGAAGTACTTGGCCCTTCCCACATGGAGAATCGAGCTATTCGAATCCCCAGCAAACCTAAGTCACTGCGGATTCTCGTATTTTATGTCCGTGTGAGCACGAAGAGGTGGCTGCAGGTATATTGGAGGCTACGACAAAACCTCGCCAGCGCAGGCAATTTCAAAAATGGGACAAATCAAGAAGGAGCGCGGTCCACAGAGGCTCATGGCCACTTGATGCTGGGTGAGGGAAATTTGATAGTGCAAGGTCACCCCTATCTCCAACAGCCATTGAAGGGATTGGTCAGGCAGAGTGGTGAAAGCCATAGAGAGTCGCTGTAAATCGCTTGTCTCTAATTTGATCCTTTGATCGTGCATCATTCATCCGAAAGGTGGCGGGCCTTCTCCACTGAGTGCTTCAGGGGTGAGCCAGAGATCCCAGTCAACGGCGTCTTCTTTCTCAGATTGCAGACAGTCGGATTTGCAGATCGCATGCGTCTTTACTGGAGCTTCTGGGGGGATATTGACGTTCTGTGCAGCAAACGAATGTTTGGGAGGAAAAGCTGCAAGAAGTTTTGTCAGTAGATTTGGCACTTTGCTTCCACTGATAGACTTACCTGGTAGCTCGCTTCGGTCCATTTCTGGCACAGCCAGCGATTCTTGACCAGGCATGAAGGTTTGTGGGTTTTGTGGGTTGGGAGAGACGAAGGTGGGAGATCTTTCTCGGGGTTATCAAGGATATATGATGGAGTTGAGGATTGAAGTAAAGTATCAACAGTCTTCCTGTATATATAAATAGCAAAACGTGGCAACTGTTTGCGCTTAACTAGTCATCAACTTCGACAGTCATCGTCCGATCTAGCGCACTTGTGAGTTTAAACTTATAATTTGGGCCACCAGGCTCTCGAGCCTCGACTGCATGTCCATTGATTTAAATGGTTTCATCCACTCTGATCTGAATTCAAGTAGATGAGACAGTGCTTGAAAAATGGTCGCATAGGGATGAGAAAGATTGATAGAGCATTACAGGTCGTACCATATTCAACGCTGCGCCTCACCTAGCACTGAAATCCTTGGGTCGTATCTTATTTGTACACAATTCAAGCCAAACGACGCTTCCGCCTCCTCAATCGACCGTGTTTGCGCAGCAGATTGACTACTCTCGAATGCTGCCCATGTTCTGCCCACCAGAGTGGGGTTCGTCCTTGATCATCAACCAAGTCCAGGTTGATTTCAGGATGTTTCAGCAAGGTTTCGGTCATGGTAACACTCCCATTAGAGGCGGCAAAGAAGATGGCAGTCCATTGCTGACGACCACGAGCGTTGATATCGACCATGTTTCTTTGTCGGAGTAGCAGAGATACAATGGATAGATGGTTCGAATAAACAGCTACTTGGAGCGGTGTGGTTCCAGTAGGGCCTCTTTGATTAGCCTGGACTGACCTCAGACGAAGGAGTGCCTTCACGGCGGGAGAATTGCCTGCGCGGCATGCAGACCACAGCGGAGGCAGGATGTGTGTAGACTGAGAGTTGATGCATAAGTGCCGTTGTTCCAACAACAATTCAAGAACGGACAAAACGGGCCTTTCCGCAGCTCGGGCTAATGGCGTCACCCCATATCGGTCAGGATCGTTCAACCTCAAATCACTCTGACGTAGAAGTAACTTTACAAGGTCATAGTGGCCACGGTTGACAGCGTGCCAGAGAGCCGTTTGCCCGTTGGAGTCCGATATGTTCACATCTAATTCCCAATGCAGGAGAAGGGAGTCGACCATGAGGACTGATTGCTGGCCATTGAGCCTTTTCACAGATAACAGGAGAGGGGCATCATGATGGGAGGTCTGATGGTTGATATCGATTGCTGCATGTCGCACCAGCATTTGGGCCGCTACATGATTTCCTTCCAGAACCGCAGCTTGCAGTGGCGTCCAGCCGAGAGAGTCTGCGAGATTGACATCCACTCGGAAATCAGCAAGTAGAAGTTGGAGGGCATAGTACTCGCGATGCTTCAGCGCGTATACTAGAGCAGACAGTCCGTCTGAGCATCGATCGTTGACCTCAATTTCTTGAGACTGGAGAATCCGCTCAACGCTAGCAGCATTTCCGCTGATCACTGCAAGTGACAGAGGCCCTCGACCTCCAAAGTCGCAGCAATAGCGCACGTCAGGCCGATATTGCAAGATCAGATCCACGGCCTGCGGATATCGCAGGCCTATGGCGAGAAGAAGCACAGTCTTGCCAGCGTACAGGCAATCGATATCGACGTGGTACTCGTCAAGGAGCAGCGCTACAATATCCAGTCGCTGGCCCTCCACGGCACGAAAAAGTAGTGGGACTTCATCACACACAATGTGTCGGAAGAGCACATTGGTGAAAAAAGAATTAAAACTTTGGCAGACCAGGCATAGCGCTAGAATGTCCGTTCTTCGTAGAAAATCGCAGACTCCAAACAGAAGCTCTGTTGGGAGTTCGGGGAGCATAAGAGTGTAGTGGTGTCCCACTGGATATGTTGGGAAATGAAAATTAGCAGTCAGCGAATGTGATTGCTAGGGTCTTACAGCGCGAGACGTGCTTTGTCTTATGTGCATATATCAGCTTGGGATACTCCGACTCCGGAAACACTCCGACCCTCAAATTATCTCGCTCAGACCAGAAATGTCATAGTGCATGCTGCGTAATACCCGACTCAAATCCCTGAATGAACTCTCAAGGCCCAAGACCATCGAGGACGATTCTAGAACACAACTAAGGAGCCCCAGGAGCGACCTAGCTCCCAGGCCCACTGATTGCATTCCCAGTGCCATTGAACCTAATTGCAGGATCACTGACTAAGATGCCAGGGTCAATTGTCGCCGGATTCGTGTGGGCCATGACAGATCGTGGAGGGCTCAGGGTTGATCACTAAGCCAGCTGGCCAAAGGGCATATCATCTGATCAACATTCAAACGCCTGAAGAAATGTCGATACTAAATCTCTGACAAAGGCCTGCACATGAAACCAAGATGCTTGTCCCCGGCACCTGACCTACATCCCAGAAGGCAAACGTGTCGGCCTAGGATCAAACACAACTGCTCCAGGACATGGTTCAAAAGCCCCAGAAGCAGACTAGCTCCCAGATCCAGTGGCTGCATTCCCAGTTTCGCTTCAGTCATCCGCAGGATCACTGTTTAAAATCCCAGGGCCGATTTCCTCGTATTCCTCTTGGCCAAAAATTTGCACGTGAGACCAAAGTGCCCGCCCCAGGAACACTTCACGTAGATCCCCCAAGAGCGAAAAACTGGCCCCAGGATCCTTTGTGCGCGTTTTAGGAGTGCTGCAGCTCCCAGAACCGTTCAAGACGATCTTGAAGCCGACCGTGCTGAAAACAGGACTGGTCTTCAGTGGCTTAGAACCAATCATGCAAACTTTGCCATCGCACAACGGCGTAATTTCGCAAAACGTAGTCGGGCTGTGTAGTGTAGTGTCGTTCAACCGGCTGTACATCGTAATAATCTGCAGCATATCCACGGTCACGGCTATGGGACTCGCGGTGGCCGCGATTACCGTAATATGACATTGCGTGCCAGCACGTGTAGGGAAATGACGTCGTTTGCAAACCCGGGATTCAGAGGACCAAAGCGTTCAATGCGTTTAATCAAACAATTTTTAGGCGTGTATTGATCTTTGCGTTCGTCCAGAGTCAACTGTGGGGGAAACAATGCAGTCCAAGAGGAAAGATCAGGTTTATAAGAGCATCATCATTTATGTTGGCCATGTCTGGAAACCGATTATTACGTTGTGCCAGCCTGGCGCAAGCACAGATTCTCCTTTCTCTACGCCTATCGAGTCGAAATGTTCGTGCATCTATCGCGCGCCAGCACGTCGATTCCATGCGAACCCCGTAATCCAGATGATATAGTGCTCAAACAACCGTCTCATGTGTCCCCTCGACCCAGCTCCAATTAAAATACAACAGCGCACCGATCGAGCCATCCAAGTAGATATGAAATCTGCTTTGTCGGCATATATCGAATATTCTAACCAAATCGGATAATTTAACCGTGAATGAGTATGCTTTATCGCCTCTTTCTGCCTCAGTCAGTGTTTCCGGATGTTCATCTACTACATTAAAATTTCCTTGATATGGCCTTCCCTCAATGAAATGCAAGGCCAGAATGCAGTCTAAGTTATTGTGTTATGAATTTAATTTCCAATGCATCCACCAGCTCGTCCCCATTGTCCCTCCTGGATGCCTCGACAATCAGGGCGGCGTTTTTCTGATTCTTGAGGATGGTCCAGTCGAAGACGTAGTCGAACTGCAGGATCTCGCGGGTGAAGAGGTCACGGAATAACTTTCGCATGTACGTGTAGTCGGGCTTTTCATCGAAGCGGAGAGAGCGAGAATAGTCCATGTAGGCTGCGAATTCGATGGGAAAGCCACGACAGAGAACCTCAGTTGAAGTGGATTTCTTCTTCTGCATAATGTGGTCGAACTTCTGCTTCTTGGTAGTAGTCTTTAGGCCCTGCCAGGGCAGGGAGCCACGACAGAAGTAGAGCATCACGTAGCCGAGTGACTCCATATCGTCACGGCGTGACTGCTCGACACCCATGTGGTTGTTGATACTGGCGTAACGAGCAGTGCCCGAAAACTTCTTGCTTTCGCGATGGGCAATGTGAGCGTGAGTCCTCGGATCACGGTACCTTTTGGCTAGTCCGAAATCGATCACATTGACTTGGTTGCTACGCTTGCCGATACCGATTAGGAAGTTGTCAGGCTTAATATCACGGTGAATGAACGACTTGGCGTGAATGTATTCAAGACGGGAGATGAGCTGGTCGACGAGCAGCAGGATGGTCTTCAGTGAGAACCGGCGGTGACAAAACCTGAAGAGGTCTTCGAGACTGGGACCTAGAAGGTCGAGCACCATAGCATTATGATCATCTTCGGTGCCGAACCAACGGACTAAGGGAATACCAGTACCACCAGCGAGAGATTTATAGACATGGGCTTCGTATGCCAGCTGAGGATATTTAGCCTTGACACTCGCGAGCTTGATCGCGATCTCCTCACCGGAGATGATGTGGGTGGCCAAGTAGACGTCACCAAAGCTGCCGCCGCCGATCTTGCGCCCGACGCTATATTTTTTTCCGACCCGCACATTTGCTGTCGTCATCTTGAATTGAAATGGACTGGGAGGTAGGGCAGCCAATTGTGGGAAGGGTCGGAAACTTGAGAAAGCGAGCCGGACGGATATCGATCAAACATCGAGGGCAAAATTCCCCGCAAGGGGCCGTCTTTTTGGCCTCTGCAAAAAGCATGATCCAAGTCAGAATGGATTGGCGCCATCTCCTCCGCGCTAACCAGATTTGATTGTTACGTCAGCCCGATTCGAATGTGCCTATTTTGCTGCACACCGAAAGCTTTCACTATATTCATCCTGTAGCCCGTTCTGATCGACGAAGGAGCATATTTGACTTATAGTTGCCGCCAATTGACAGTTTGAAGGCCTTGCCAGAGCAGGAGTTGTTGAATAAGAAGGTGGACCAAGATCTTGTGACGGAGATCATCGCGAAATGTAAACAGATGATAAGTCCAACCTCGGACAAGACAGACAGAACACAATTCAATCAATTCTATTCGAACAGAAGCTGTGGACGTACGTCCAAAGTTGGTCGCAATCGCCCTCATCACGAGTCGTTTCCTCACAAGTTCGATCGAGATGCTGCCTTCTGCGGCGTACAGTAGTTCCTTGTCGGCGCTCACTACAATGTTCGAGTGATACCCTATATCTGTGGCCCATCGCTCACGCTAAAAAAGATTTAAATTCAAGGCGTTGGCTGAGAGATGATCGCAGATGCTCATGTGTGCGATTACTGCGGCCAACAGGCATGTGTGTTGGTGAGCACAAAAATAGTCCCAGACACATGGACCTCTATCTCATTTACTGTACGGTCGGTCTTATGATCATCTCGACCAGTCCTGGGAGACGAAGCGCTCCCAGAATGTCCAAACAAGATCACGGGGCCTAGGATTTGCTTTTGAGAGTCTAGGTGCAATGTTCTTGGGGCTGGCACTTTAAACTCACGTGCAAAGTTCTGACCTAAGAGAGCTGATTAAATCGGCCCTGGGATCCCAACCAGTGATCCTGCGAATAACTGAATCGACTCTGGGAATGCAATCAGTGATCCTGTGAGTCAAATTGCTCCTGGGGCTCTCAAGCCAAATCCTGGAGCCGTTTTGCTTGATACCGGGGTCGAGACTCTGCTTTCGGGGACCTAGATAGAAATCTTGCCGAGGATATCGCAAGAGCCGTTGAGGGAAATATCAAGAAGTATATGAAGTACTACACCTTCATGGATGCCTCTGATCTATACTATACTGCACTTGTCTCGGACCCTCGTGTGAAAGGAGCTCTCCTCCTAA
>JACWFT010000157.1:343-39542 GCA_019775415.1 Penicillium sp. VS I D KN
TAGTTTAGCGATAGTTGCCCTTTCGGCTCAGCTGCCGGGCGTTAATGAATTGTGTGTGTGTGTGGTACTCGCCAACACACACGCCACATTGCCGCAATAGTCACATATATGAGCGTTCGCCCTCATCTCTAAGTCCACGCCTGGTATGGAAAATCATTCGTAGCGCGAGCGGTGGGCTATGCACGGATTGGGCACCAGGCTCGGGGAATCACTCAAGCATCCGCAGCGAGCAGCATTTCGGTCGATATTACGGGGTAAATAACTTGCAGTCAGGGGCCTTAGCGAGCCACGGTGTTGGCTCGCGACGAGGAAGGGGGTAGCATGTTGCTCGGGCGGGTGGACCAGTGACGCGACACAGTCGAATTGACGAAGACCCCGAGGGACTGTAGTATCCACGAGACAACAAAATGCGGTGCGATCTGGCGCTCCTATGTGTTGCGAGTGATGCGCGTAAAGGCTCAGAGACGCACGCACGTCCAAGGCTGAGATGTTCGTGGTGCTTCGGCCATGAGCGTGATTGAGGTGGCCCCTCTGCAGACCATCAAATCGGAGTGTTTTACATTAAGCTTTCATTAACGACACTGGCCGTTGCATTGGCTCTAAGTTTGCAGTACTGTAATTATCTGCTCTAAGCCTTGCGGAGGGGGGGTGGTGGGCGAGTCTTGCAAATAGGCCCAGCGTAATTATCAAGGAAGAAAGCATCACTCAGTCAATCGTTTCGAAATTTCACTCCAGGCTATATGGTTTTCCCAAGATGATGTCTACAGTGTTGATAAAGAACAAATCTAGTTTTGCTAGTTTTGCCGACATATCTCTTTCTATTAAAAGTTGTGAGGTCTCGGCTCATCTGCATACCCACAAATCTCTACAGCATCATTGCGTAGTCTCGTTTCTAGCCATGCAGCCCCATCGTGCTCGATAGACGACACTTCCAAATCAAGGACACAGACGTAGATCTCTACAGTTCTACAGCGGAGTGAAAAGGCTGCATTCAATGAAAATATTCTCGGTGGGCTGTGGCTAGGACCCCGTGCGACCGTATTCAACAAGTGAGGTGCGTTGACGCAGACTTGATCAAAACACGAGCTCATCGGCCTCATTTTCAAACCTACAGCCAATGCTGGAAGTAAAACGACGGTGGTAACAGAGCACGCCGAGGCAATGAACCGGCGATCCGCTGCACATCGTTTTCAAGTGTTGAAATCGTGGTCGGCGATACAAGGTTGAAGGTTGAACAAATTGAGAGTACCTTCAACACTGTTCAATCAATGTTAACACAAAGAGCTGATGCCACGGCATGGCTCTTGAAAGGACTTTTCACCAAATCACCAGCCTGCAATTGATTGTTGCCCAGACCATCACCTCAGTAAAGAAAAGGTCAAACAGGCCTCACTTTGCACAGACATCGCCAATGCCCCTCAAAAAGCGACAGACAGAAGAGACTTCACCACGGGTATTTGAGGAAGGCGGTAACAAGACAGGCCCAAAAACCTATAAGTACGGCCACCCTAAGACCTATGTCAAAATAATTATCTTCCTTCTCGCATTGGATGGATTCCCTCGAGCCGAAACCAAGATGTCCTCCTGCAGCAGACCCATGATAAGTCCCTTACCTTTGATTCCTCCAAGCTCTTTCTGTTACTGGTACCAACAGTGCACACCCAAACCACTCAAGTCACCCGGCTCTCTTTACCCACGCGGTGGTTCACTCTACTCCACTCATCTTCGTGCCTGCCAGCCAGACCATGAGTCCAGACTAGCCACCAACTTTCTGTAAGTATTCAAGTGCTCATAAGCCTTGTTGAGCCAAGCTAACAACGTCACTTTTTACTAGCCCTCTTTGATCATGAGAGCACAGGCTAGGCTTTCTGTGCAAGTAAGTCCCGTGTCAGCCCATTATGGAGACTGTGCTGAAACACCAAATCGTATGACCAGCCGGTCCCGATCCAGATCAGCGTTACGGAGACTTGACACCCACTTGCCAACTACAGCCAATAGCCAGGTCAGTGTTGGCTCCACACCCTGTGAGCCAGCTCTTTTTGTGAGTCATGAGCCTCTTGTCTGATGGAGTCACTAAACTCTACCTGACAGATAGTGCTTCCAGCGAGACCATCAGCGAGATCATCAGGGCAATGGTGATGTACACCCAGTTCGGGTAACACCGCCATATCCCAAAGCCCCTTCCAAACTATACGCACACGTCGCCGTTGTCTCGAATGATTCGACATTTGGGAAAAGTATCCCAAAGCAAGAGACTTTGTGTACTCCACTACGCCCACACCGGCAGCGAGTTCATGTGGCGGGATGTTCGTTGAAAAGAGGTATGTCTGCTCATCACCACTACTCCATGACCATTCTGACCAATCGCTAGCCATGATTATAGCCGAAGGAGGTAAGGATCGTCGAACCTGAAGCGCTATTTATATTGTCGCGAGAAGAGGGGTGCTGTGGTCGAAAGTGAGGTCGGGCTCATGCTCACCAAGACGGAATCGGCGCTCTCTCAGCAGTGTCGTGCGTTGTGGGAGCGAGGCGAAGAGTGAACAGGGTAGAGAATGGGAAGACTGTGAGTGGACTCTCATATAACCAAACGCGTACTGGCGTATCTTAGAGGTTACTTTGTCAAATAATACAAGACGTATCATCAACCCTGCGAGAGATGGCGCAAGTTCTTGAACGTGTCTTGCACGCACCTTCTCCCGTCGCCGCCGTTGCCACGAAGCGATGAATCTCACGACATGGGCACCATCTCGATGAGTGGACGCCGACGTGACCCCTTACCAAAATCCCATCGCCCCTTCGCCAGAAGCAGTTGCTGCCAACCGTGTCACAGCCCTAGCAATTACTACACAAAATGATTGAGGCTCGTCAAGGCAGAGAAACTTAACTTGGGGCATCCGGGCGGTTCGTAGGGGAGCGCAAGAAGTGGTTGTTGTCGCTGGTTCCACATAGGGTGGATGAACAATGTTTTCTCTGCCTCGAAAGTTGTACCGGTCTGCGACAACCGTTTGATGCACGCGAGACGATCTACTGTTGCAGGACAGCCGCGTTCGTCTCAGCGAAGGAGCCCACCGTCCATCTGTATCATTGTCGTCGAAAGCGATGGCTCTCTTTCTTCTGGTGACAAAGACATCTACCAGACTCGCATACAACGTTGCGCTATACGGCTGGATGCTATTCTCGTGGCAGGAAACATACGGTTGTGTCGCATCGCAGGCGATTGTGGGCAGATCCCCAAATCCAGCCCTCGTCATCAACGAGAGATTAGATTGACATGCGTCTTCAAGCGCGCATCTTGAGCATCGGATCAATTGCCAAAGTTGCACCTTTTGGTTTTGCAGGCCCAAGACTCCCTAGATAAGTTCCTCACCTTTGATTTCTCGTGCCCGTTACTCACTAACACAGACCATACACCTCCCGACCAATGAAGTCATCCAGCTCCGTTAGGCCGGTGATGTTTCGCCATCAACTCGTGTCTACCAGCCAGGATCAAGGTCACAAGTCCAGGCCACATCACCATATCCCGTACGGGAAGTATTGATGAGCCATGCCGACCTGAGCTGACCGGACACCACCTCTCTCAGCTTCCTCCGCTATGACAACACGAGCGATTCTTCTCGTGTAGCTATGTCCCAGCCAGCCCAATATCATTGAAAACTGTGCTGAATATCGAGTCATTCGACCAGCCCAATCCATACGCGAGCGCCTCAGGTCAATACGACCAAGATAGTTCAGCTGTCAGCCCGCTGCCCGGAAATGTGAGTCGGAAGTCGTTTCTGTGATCCACTGACTAACCGTTTCTAATAGGACATGCCTTCACGCAGACCTCGGGCGAATGATGAAAGTTTCAGGCTACGATGGACTGCCGCCTTCCAGCCCATCTTGTATCAACGCACACGTTGCCGATATTCGCAAGAGTTGAGATCAGAATCAATGTGCCAGACAAGTCTACAAACACACTCCGCCATGGACAAAGAGCTATTGTGGAGCAATATATGTACGGGCTGGAGAGTTGTGAGGTCGAAGATGATAGATTGTGAGTGGACCCCATATCGCTGGATGTATACTGACATCTTTTGAGAGTCACTTGTGAGGTGCGAAATGACTCAACGACACGGTGCAAAGGCTCAAATTCCCCCAATGACCCGCCTTTTATCCCACGAAAACCCTTCAACAGACATGAATTGGGAAGCAGTCCAAAACGAAGGTCTGTACTCTCAGGTTGCTCAGAATTTAGCGCGACTGCTGCACGCTTGATCAGCGACGTTCAGATGACCCCTACAGTGCGGCCAACCCAATTTGGCGAGCAGAATGGGCTCCCCAGTCGAGAATACCGTGTGATAGGGATACCGTCTCGACATTGGCACGCGAGCTCGGTGGCATGCAATCGATTGCGGTGGAAGGCATTGCTCCTACCGCCTCAACGCCAAGCGCCGACGCCGAGTGTGCCTCGCCAATCCCAACATGTGGGAAGCAGTGCGATACTTCCAGCAAAGAGGCCAATTATGAAGACCGCCTCCACGCGGCACATGGGCGGCTGGATGATCAAGTCGACCAATGTATATCCCATGCACTCCTGGAGCCCTTGGTATTCCCGCTCTCCAATATGAGCAGCCCTCATCATGTAGACTGAGGCGGGGATTTGAGGCGGGATCATCAGAAACATCGTCTGCCTTCAAGCCTAAATTTTGAGCATTAGCTATTTTGCCAGACATTTCCAAAGGGTCACCTTTATGGTTGGGCAGCCCAAAAGGAGTTCATCCGCTTTTGGATTCTGCACCCGTCGCCCATCCTCCAATCGCCCGTCAAAAGGCTGATCAGTCATCAGATAAACGTGAGTCAACGGTTCCTTTTCAGATCTATTCGCTTATTTGTGTCCAGCAGAATGTGCCTCTATGCGAAACCCCAAGCACCTCAGCAATGCCGCAGGCGTTTGACTGCCATATTCCGAATATGCAGTTCATTTCGAAGTACACGTTGCCGGTATCATAAACGAAAGGGCATGCTGAGCAACATGCCCACGAAGGGCTTTACCGCCACGGTTGTCTGGCTCAAATCAGTGCCATGGCTGGACTTTGTCGGCCTTGTGGGTGTTGGCTTCTAAGTGTTGGCTCGTGAGAGTGGGCTCGTGGGAGTTGGCTAGTGGGCATAGGTCTTTGGGGCATTACGTTGTGGGAGAAGGCTCGTGGGCATTGATATGAGGGAATCGGCTCGTGGGAATCATTTGTCGAAGTCGGCCAGAAGTTGAGAAGAGACCAAATACCTCTGCTCGAGGTATGCTTCATGGTCCTTCCAGTCGGCTACAGCTGTGATATCTGTTGGGAGAGAAGATCGAGGAGACCGGCAGGGCCACTGCGTGGTGTGCATTATCTACCAGACTTCACCAGAGGAATCCGAACATAAGGTCAAGTCAAATATGACAAGTTGTGAGGAGTTCCGATGTCGACTGACTTATTTCCAAAGGTCACTATCATATGCGGACCGACTCCGCGGGACGTCGAGTAAACAACAATACTGCAACCCGCATCTGGAACGACCTCACCGCCTTTGCCGTCGCGTTGGATCAACCTCCCCTCGCCAAAACACCTTGGACGGGCGCCTCAATGCCAACCGTTCTCGCTTTGGAGACGCGACGCTGTGTTCCCATCCATGACGTGCGAGAGCTGACACTATTCGACATTCTTACTCGACAAGTAGTTCAGCCGGCGATTTTTATTATTCTTGCAGACCTGTTTACCTGCTGCGCGACCGACGTTCCGGTCTTCATGGACACTGCAATAGTCGAGCGAGTGTGCATTCCAGTCTGATCCACTCGGCAGTTGCGATGAAATGTACCAGTTACCGTCCCCATGCTTGGACACAAGTTCGCGGTCGAGAGAAGACGATACTCGAAACTTGAGTAGAGGTTCAACACAGGTAATTATTTCATGCAATGAGAATCTTGAAGGATGAACTCTGTTCATGGGCTGACTGGACGTGACTACCAAGCGGCACGTATGACATTGCGCCCGCTGATACTTGATGTTTTGTTGGTGGAGCGATCATGTCCAATTGTGGGTGACACGAAGCCACATCCGGTAGCCATACAGTGCAGTCTGCAAGACCGGCAACTCTGGCCCAACTGAAACAGCCTTTTCGAAGCGCCACTGCCGGTGACCTCAGTCAACTAGTTTGCATGCAGTCTTTCAGTCCTCAGCACTGCAGAAAGCCTTCTCTCGATCATATCAGTCGTTCTGAAGTCTGGAAGATCTCATGCAAGGTGTTATCAATTTACGTCGTCTCTCGCAGTATCGATGACATTACGGTCCCGCTCGAGCCGAACAATTGAAATGGATCTCTCGTGATTCTTGTTGGTTGCTGGCCCGAATGCCACCATGGTTTCCTTCCAATCAGCCCCTGCCATCCTATCTATCACGTGACATGTGGCTTCGGCCACATTCCTGCTAAAGAGAAGTCGATTTGACCTTCCGAAAATCCATGCCCATTTTATTGGCGAATCGAAAAATACAGGGAATTTTGTACTCGGTGATATCAGTTTCACCCAGGAATTCACTCTGATGGATATGGGAATCTCTGAAGAGACCGTCATGACCATGTAGGGCTACCCGTGGAACTTCCAGGGCAGAACAAAGAGGGGGTCTTGCGTATTGGTGCTGGACATCTAGCTCGGTTGCTTGTCATCCAAGTACAACAGTGAGAGTTGCGCCACGGTGGTGTGGTGTAAAATACGAGCTCAGTGTCTCCCTACGTTGCATCGTCCTGTCGAGTCCCTGTGACATCTGCTCCGTCGCGTACATCCCTGCATGACTGCGTGAAGTCATCTTTGCTCGCTCCAGGCCCTTCTCAGCGAGCTTATTTGCTCCTTCTCCTAACACAGCAAGCTCTGCTAGGTTTGTCCTCAAGAATGCCATCGTGCTGAGCGCGGGTGACGCGTCATGACACCACGGTTGCTGGCCACCTCATCAATCATACATCTTAGCTATCGCACAGTCTGTCTCATCAGACACACAGCTGTGCGTCGCTGCGTCGCTGATGTCTCGCAACGCACGATCACCACAAGGCCTTGACTTGCCTTGCTAGGCGCATCTTATGTTCCGCGTGAGCTGCTGATTGATAAGAGTGACTATGAGGTTCTTTCGTAGTATTTCAGATGCTATTATCTAGTCGAAAGTAGGGTGCTCGTCATGCTGGGCAAACTGTAGGCCGGTGATGCAGGGCTCATTGTGCACGCTGCTTATGCCTACGTAGTTCCCTAATAAGACCTCGATGATGTATCCGTGTAGACTGATGACTGCTATCGGTAAATAAATGCAATATACCATGCTGTTCGATAGTCGTACTACGGCAGCCTCGTCCGGGTGAGGGGCAGGACAGCTTACAAAGTGTATATGCACAGTGGACGTGCATAGTGTCAATTCATCGAATCTGAGGCTCACCGCTGTATTCAATTTCATATGGAACCTACATTTGTGGCCGTGGAGTTGCTGAGCATTAGCTTCATATTTGTATCATAAGTGCTTGACTTCGAACTGACCAAGCCCGATTTATTCATGATGTATCGCTATCGTACTTTCAAACAACCGATTTGGGCTTCATCGGTTATATTTTTGTGGGGCCACTGGAGATATGCAAGTCACGCGCGCGGCTTTCATGTCATGGCGTTTCTACTTCGAAAACATAATATAGTTGATTGGTGAGGAGAGGTGCGGCTACGATATATATGTATATACAGTACAGTGTGTACATACCTCTAGCCAACTGGATTATTGGTGTAGGGCCTCCCAATTTGGTGAAATGACATAGCTTGCAATTTTTACATAATTGCCGACCCTATGACTTAATTCTTTTTCCTGTCTAGCAGAACTTGACTGCTGCTGGTCTGAGACTAAAGTGATGTGGGTGGGGTCTTTTCCCAAGTCGGTGCGCGAGGGATGACACACCGCCTGACTCACTCCGTTTGTCAACGCGTCCAGACTCAGCATGGACAGTCTGCTCATCGACGCGTTGACACTGTCACCACCGACAAATTGTTTTCAGTGCTGGTTACTTTTCTGGGCTGGTCACCGTTCCAAGCTACTCAATGTTCTTCGAACATAGGCTCAATTGATTACCAACGCTTATTCAACTGTTTACCAGTACAGGCTCAACTGTTTAAGCACTCAACTGTTTGCCGGGACAGGCTCAACGGTTTATCAGAGCAGGGTCAACCGCAGGGTCAACTTTTTACCAGAGCAGGATCAACTGTTCACCAGCACAGGCTCAACTGTTTAGAAAGCCGATCAACTGTTAAAGAATGCCGGCCGAGAGTTTGAGCCCTCAACTGTTGATGAAAAACAGCTTCACTATCTACCAGGCCAGGCTCAACTGTTTATGAATGGTCATTCAATTGATCATGGACGCTCAGTCAACTGTTGATGAAAACAGGCTCAACTGTTTACGCCCGCTTATTCAACTGTTTATGAAACATGATCCATTGTTTATCAAAGCAGGCTCCAATGTTCATCATCACTGGGTCAACTGTTAAGCACGCTCATTTAACGGTTCACGATGCTCTGTCAACTATCACCATAACAGACTGGTTGCCACCATGGACTATGGATCACCGCATCTACCCATCACCGCCAACGCCAACCTCAACACTCATCGTGGGAATCCTGACCCGTGAGACAGACGTGAATAATGCGTTCTTGTCGTGTGATGGTCTTTGACCGAGCCGACCAGCCTGAACGTGTGTGTATACATGCTCTACGTGTGTATACATCTCTGGGACAAATTCTGGACATGATACTATGCACGGCGAAATCGGTAACAGCAAAATTCTGGGTTTATTCGTTCTCTATACAATGCTATCTTGGAGTGAAAACAGACCCTGGAATGCGCTCTCCTGGCCCTACTGCCAGTCTCTTCGCCCGTGACCCGAGCCTACACAAGTGGTCTATCGATGTTGGTGCAGGTCTTGGCTTCTTCAACTGCAGAGCGAGAGTTGAATACTGGTCCCTAGCACCACGTAGAGGTGCCTGCACTTTGCTAGAGTTCCTTAGTTTCGCAGCTTCCCCCTCCGGAGTCCCTTGGTATCGCAGCTGTCCCCTGCGGAGAACTTGTTAACGCAGCGGTCTCCTGCGGGTCTCGATTGTCATCACAGCGTCCCCCTGCGGAGTTCACTTGGTAACGCAGCGCCCCCCTGCGAGGAACAGTTGGTATCGCAGAGCCAATCCTGCGAGGAACAGTTGGTATCGCAGAGCCAATCCTGCGAGGAACAGTTGATAACGCAGAGCCCGTCCTGCGAGGAACAGTTGATAACGCAGAGCCCGTCCTGCGAGGAACAGTTGATAACGCAGAGCCAATCCTGCGAGGAACAGTTGGTATCGCAGAGCCCGTCCTGCGGGGAACAGTTGGTATCGCAGAGCCCGTCCTGCGGGGAACAGTTGATATCGCAGAGCCCGTCCTGCGAAGCATGTTTGGTGACGCAGAGCTTGTACTGCGGACCTGTGGCCACGGAGACCCTCAAGCCTGCAGACAAGAGATGGAAACCATGACACACGGGAGTGTGAGGAGGAAAGTCCTGATTTTTTTGAGCCGGAAATCTCGCGCCTTTTATGTCAACTCGGCTACGTCTCTTCATAGAAACCGCCTGCGCAAATTCATAGGAACGACCACTGATTTGGGAGGGCATTGGAAAAGTGATTTGAAATTCTTTGGCCAGAAGGCGTACCTTCCATGGATCCGTGGTTGGCCTCATGTTGCCAGGGGGGACCAGCCCTTGGTTCCATCAAACCGATCATGTAGACTGTTCATTGCTCGCGATGAGTTACATCGGCGACTGGGTACCAGAATTGATGAAACGAAATCCATGGATAGGATCGCTGTGACAATCAAATTGCGTTGCATTGCAAGTTGTAACAGAGGTAATACAGTACAGCATTCAAAAAGGGCTAGACGCAATGGCCATGCAAGTGCGATCATAGGTACAATTGCCGTTATTGTCACGCGTTGATCAAGAACTGCTGCAACGCACGTTGTCCCTGTTTTTGCCAGACTCTGAGGAACCAGACAGTGGTGTGTAGCAAGATGCACGAAGAACTGGACCTTGAGACCAGGGTTGACGGAGAGCAGGCGCCACTCCTGAAGAGTGAGATTTGCGGAACAACACGCTCGCTGCGACGCATTGCGAAGCGAGTGTCAAGTAGTCCGATGGCTACGATTTGACCAATTTTCTTGATCAGAGAAGATGATCGGGAGATAGTGCATTCTCCCGATTGAGGCGTACTGCAGGTATCTAGCGTTGGGTATGCTTCTCAAGCTAAAAGAGGTAGCAGAAGCAAAGACCTTCGGGGCTATGGGGATAATCTTTGCGACCGACCGTGAGCTGCGAATACGGCCTTTTCAAAATATGACTATGTCGAGGGGGAAGGAGCGGGCGAACGCATCAATGATACCCATGCGGATCCAAACATTGTAAGGAAGTCTGACGTCTCAGTCGGTTCTAAATCGATACTCTCCCACGCATACGATGTAGCACTGCTCTCTGTCGCTCACTACATACTGTCTCGTATCAACCCACGGTATAATGGTATCGTGGTCATTACCCAATTGGTCTCCGGTGTAAAACCGACCAAGTCTTGGATCGGCTGATCGGCTGGTTTCGATCCACGCAACCCACGTGCCAAATAAGGTTTGACGTCCGGGCCGATCATTCCGATCTCGCCGTCCCACTTTCCACCCTCATCTTAGTTATGCACCTTGTTCAAGACGATTGCCTTGGCCATTGGGAAATCCTCGATGAGAAGGTCAATGAAGTACTACGCAATCTATAAAATATTCCCTTGCTCACCTGTCTGCAATCGACGCGCGTGGCAGGGCAAACCCTGAGGATTCACGAGTACCTTTGCGAGACTTTGGTCGATTGACTGGCTCGGCCAATCATCTATTCTGATCGACCAGGCTACGGGCCCTTCTCTACCTATTTTGAGCAATCTTGATTGGCTGGTCTACTGATGAACCAAGGGGCCTGGCCTGATGCGGAGAGCCCATTGTGACTCAAAAGCATCCCACCGTGCCTGGCAAATCAGCTGCCAGCCTGTACCCTAGAAAGGCGTCGATCACTTTCTAGAATTCTCATGTGGCGCAAGATCCACTGTAAATGTAACATCCTGGACCACGAGCCATGGGGTTCGTTTCGGGCTGAGACAGACGACCTTGACCGGATCTACAAGCTAGCTCCCAATCTTTTCTACTTTACTACTCCTTCTCTTTCACATTCATCCCTTGTCAGCCTATTCTCCGAAGAGAAGATACTATATTTCCTCTAGATTTCTTTCAATCAATACCGCTTATAGAATGCCAAGCTCCATGTCCAAGGCTTCTACTTTTTGGCCGGGCAAATATTCTGCCAGGCTCGCCAAAGCTCTTGAAGATGAAGATGACTATGGTGCAGAAGAAAACGCGCCACATGAAGATTCGATAGCAGGCCAACCTGAAACTTCGAAGTCCATCCAGACTGAGCGTGTGGGTGTTCTGCATGATAGGGATGAGCGACATGGAAGCCGCCGTGGCAAAAAACCTTTGAACGAACCCGACCGACCGATCAACATGGCAGATCCGTCGCCATACAGATTACACCAGCCTGAAACTCTTGCGAACAAACGGTCAGTGAATGTTTTGAAAGATATATCTCTGCTCTCTACCTATCTAATCAATGATATCTAGACCTGCGAAGCAAGTGAAGAAAAGACCATTCAGAAGTCTGGCCGAGAGAGAGGAGACGGAACGATGCAGAAAGGCAGAAAGGAAGACTACTAAACGACTGAACAAGAGAAGATTGACCAGGGATATTGAAGTTCTGAAGAGCGAGATGAAGGATCTTCAACACTTGGTCGCTCAGCAGTCATCACTTTCTAAGCGAAGCAAAGGAAAGCGAGTTTCGTTCCATGAAAATGCCAGCTAAATCAATTAGCTGAGAGACCCTGACAGAATGGAATGTGTCCCTCCTTTTCAGGATTACAATAGTGTGCGTCTTTGAGCAGCCTATTTTGAATACACAATGGTATTATTTACAGTATTTGGCCACCCATGATCCGAAGACCATTCCACAGGCTGCCGTCCGCAATGTTAACCGATATTTATTCCCGACTTGTTCGCATGACGGTCCTCAGACTTTTACTCCTTCAGGACAGTTGGCATCCAAGATGGCCGTGGCATACTCGCAACCGTTTCGATCGTTCCCTAGGCTTAAATGCTGAAAATTTGCGCCTCATGCTGATTATTATGCTGAGGGATTTTTTCGCCTCAAAGAGTGATCGGGGGAAGGAATACAGAGTCATTCACATAAAATGTTTTGATATGTTGGACAAGTCCTCTGAGGATTGTCGACTGGCCCTCGCAAAACAAAGAAAAAAAAAAAAGATAAATAAAAAAAGAGATCTACGAGTCCCAATGATTGAAGAAGGTGCAGGCCGAAAGAGCTCAAGAAACTACAAGATCACAGCAGGCCAGCGTGGTGACAGTAGATACGTTGCCTGGGAATCAGAGACTTCAAAATGGACTTTGTCGACTCCAGCAGCAGGTAGAGTCAATATATGCTACGACCTAGAAATTGGTATTGTATCGAACACATGGCGATCTAGTGTCTGCGGCCCGCGATACTGGAATGCGATCGACGCTCTCCAAAACCGCAGACTAGCATCCTTTCTACCCGGTCCTGGATTGATCCAAGAAAATTGGGCGGAGCAGTACGGCCCGCTAAAAACCTTGGGACACGATGTCCTACCCGGGTTCTCCGCTTCGGGCAATCCCCCGCGAAACAAACAGCGAGAGCCTGGTGCAAAAAGTTTTTTTTTGATTGGCCTGTGTGAAGGATCATGTTCTTCGGGTTGCTGTGGATTTGATCCAAATTGATGAAGCTGCACTTTGACATCAAAATCATAACGCACAAAAATCCCTCATGGTCGCACCATTGTCTTCGTACTACAGACATAGCATGATTACCATAGAGAATGGTCATATTCTCTGCCTTGGAAGATTGTACAGTCCCATCCTCACAAAAATAAATCCATAGTTCACCGCCAAAGCGAAGTATCCATTGCGGCTGGGTTTCCGCCGCTCGGTGGATCATGATCGTCGTCCTCTGCTCCGCCCTAGGCCCCCCACAAGGAGAACATGATATTCCACGCTACTTGGGTGCTCCATCCAATCATGGCAAGCCTTGGCTACGGAGATACCAGATGGTCAGTCAATTTTGAGGCTTGCCACGGGTCATATGATTTGGAATTATCTGCCAAGAGCCATGAATGCAACGCCGAAAAACTTTGTCAGTTTTCATGACAATCATATTCCACTGTAGCCACTCTCTGACTTGGTAATTTTAGCAGGTGAATTTAATTAGAATGATCCACCGGCACGAGAAAATCTTAGTGGCACGTGGTAAAATGAACGTGCGCGTGGTCTAGCCAGGCCCAATCACTGCTGCCTCCACAGCTACCAGACATGAGTCGACGTTGTGGGCTGGCTCATCTACGGACCCAAAAGTTCTGTACCATACCAATCTTGAGCGTGACACCGAAAACAAAGAATCATCCTAACGAGGTTCTGGAAATTTTGCCCTTCTACAGCTTTTAATATATCAGCCGGCCGAGACGGCATTGATTCTGCTCCAATCCTCTTGACGTCTCGTGTTCGCTTTTGTACTGTCGGGGCTTGACTCCCACCAACCTAGAAAGCAAGTGGGGCAGGTCAAGTTCAACCCAGCTTTATTTTTCAAATCTGGGCCAGCAGGCGTTTCCATGATTCAGCGAAGCTCGTTTTGACGTAATTCGGATCGACAATCTCCTTATAAACTCGTTCCTCACTTCTCCCTGTGAATTCAATCGAAAGTTCATTGTTTCGAAGTTTGACTGAGATAGACGTTGCATCAGTAAATATTGGTAGCGCGGGCATCAAAAGCCAATCGCAAGCGCAGCCTCTACTGCTTTTGACCCGCCTATCAAATCTGATCTAAGTTAATAAGTTCCCTGCTACCTCCATTCGTCGCAGCAAATTACTCTAAAGCGCGTTCACTGACCCACCCCGGGAACTACTTTCTGCACGCATTTTCTTGCCGCATGATTGCGGCTCTTCGTCATGTCAACACATCAGTTCAGAGAAAGTTCAAACTATCGTGACTATCATCCAAATCCACATAACAAGCTGAAATTCCGTCACCGGCCACCTCCCACTGCAGACCGACCGCTGGTATCTACAAGGAGCGAATACACCCTAGAGAATCACCAAGATGAAGTTGAAAACAAAGCTCTACTCAACAGAAATTTTCAAAGGAGTTTGGCAGAGAAAGGCCGACAGGTGGGATGTATGTCTAATCACATCAGGGAAGCCCATGCGGAGAATCTGTTTTCTTGAAGTTGCTGGGCAGTCAGGCGGCCGGGCGCTTATCTCACTATCTGTGGTTGTACACGATAGTCCACAATAGCAATTTCGAGCTTTATAATTAATTTATTGTTTTCGTTTCATTCTTGGCATTACATTCAGGTCAAATCCGAGAGCCAGAATCAGACACTACGTCGGACTAGTTGCTCAATTACCCTGGACTTAGTATCAAAGCAATGAAAGTCATCTTGACTGACAGCAAAGCATCTTGGTCTCATAGTCCGCAGAGAGACCAACTAAATCACGTGTGTTGTGAGTAGCGCGTTGCTGATCCGCCGCGAACATTTCGGGCGAGCGCGGTGAGTCTCTCTTTGCGACGCTCGTAATACACGACTACCATCATCCTTCTTAGCTCGTCGAGGTTTTAATTCTCCGGGGCCTCTGAACAGTTCGACCATGTTGTCTCCTTGGCCCATTGCACTCGCCCGCCAACGCAACATTCTGGCCCTCTCCTCATTGCACTCCAATACTGGCGCTCGCAAAGCCACAGACTACGCGCCGTCATCTCAAAAGTTCGCTCCAAATGCTGCTTGCTGCGGGACTACTTTCACCATCGCTCACCGCGGATGTTCGAGTAATCCTCTCGACCAGGTGCCAAGTCTCCGCGTGGCCCATCGCTCGCTCTACAAATGACTTTGAAACGAGGCGTAAGCTGAATGATGAGGGTGGAGATTCTTGGAAGTGAGTCCTGTGGTCATATGATGTGTGCGATGGCAAATTTTTGGTCCTAAGCCCCTGAAGACCAGTCCTATTTTCAGCACGGTCGGCTTCAGGATCGTCTTTAACGGTCCTGGGAGCTGCATCACTCCTAAAACGCGCACAAAAGATCCTAGGGCCAGGCTTTTGCTAACGAGGATCTACGTGAAGTGTTCCTGGGGCGGGCACTTTGGTCTCACGTGCAAATTTTTGGCCAAGAGGAATACGAGGGAATCGGCCCGGGGATCTTAGACAGTGATCCTGCGGATGCCTGAAACGAAAGTGGGAATGCATCCAGTGGATCTGGGAACTAGATTGCTTCTGGGGCTGTTGAACCATGTCCTGGAGCAGTTGTGTTTGATCCTAGGCCGAGACGTTGGTCAGGTACCTGGGGACAAGCATCTTGGTTTCCCGCGCAGGCCATTTATCTGCTAGGTATTCGGTAATTGCAGAACCTCGGGCGTTTTCTTTTTGTCTTTGGCCAGCTATGGTAGTGGTCAAACCTGAACGCTCCACGATCCGTCACATGATCTGCATGGAGCAAGCGAAAAATGATCCTGGGATCATAATCGGTGGTCCTGCGAATGAGTGAATTGATATTGGGAACGTAACCAGTGGGCCTGGGAGCTAGGTCGCTCCTGGGGCTCCTTAGTTGTGTTCTAGAACCGTCCTCGATGGTCTTGGGCCTTAAAAGTTCATTCAGAGATTCAAGTCGGGTATTACGCAACATGCAATTTAGCATTCCTGGTTTGAGTGAATCAAGTCGGGGATCTGAACCTTTCCAGAGTCGGAGTGTGCCAGGGTTGAAGTGCACATAAGACAAAGCACGTCTCGCGCTGTCAGACCCTAGCAATCACATTCGCTGACTGCTAATGTTCATTTCCCAACATATCCAGTGGGACACCACTACACTCTCATGCTCCCCGAACTCCCAACAGAGCTCCTGCTTGGAGTCTGCGATTTTCTGCGAAGAACGGACATTCTAGCGCTATGCCTGGTCTGCCAAATTTTTAATTCTTTTTTCACCAATGTGCTCTTCCGACACATCGTGTGTGATGAAGTCCCACTACTTTTTCGTGCCGTGGAGGGCCAGCGACTGGATATTGTAGCGCTGCTCCTTGACGAGTACCACGTCGATATCGATTGTCTGTACGCTGGCAAGACTGCGCTTCTTCTCGCCATTGGCCTGCGATATCCACAGGCCGTGGATCTGATCTTGCAATATCGGCCCGACGTGCGCTATTGCTGCGACTTTGGAGGTCGAGGGCCTCTGTCACTTGCAGTGATCGGCGGAAATGCTGCTAGCGTCGAGCAGATTCTCCAGTGTCAAGAGATCGATGTCAACGATCGATGCTCGGATGGACTGTCTGCCCTAGTATACGCGCTGAAGCATCGCGAGTACTATGCCCTTCAACTTCTCCTTGCTGATTCTCGAGTGGATGTCAATCTCGCGGATTCTCTCGGCTGGACGCCACTGCAAGCTGCGGTTCTCGAAGGAAATCATATAGCAGCCCAGATGCTGGTGCGACATGCAGCAATCGATATCAACTATCAGACCTCCCACCATGATGCCCCTCTCCTGTTATCTGTAAAAAGGCTCAATGGCCAGCAATCAGTCCTCACGGTCGACTCCCTTCTCCTGCATTCGGAATTAGATGTGAACATATCGGACTCCAACGGGCAAACGGCTCTCTGGCACGCTGTCAACCGTGGCCACTATGACCTTGTAAAGTTACTTCTACGTCAGAGTGATTTGAGGTTGAACGATCCTGACCGATATGGGGTGACGCCATTAGCCCGAGCTGCGGAGAGGCCCGTTTCGTCCGTGCTTGAATTGTTGTTGGAACAACGGCACTTATGCATCAACTCTCAGTCTACACACATCCTGCCTCCGCTGTGGTCTGCATGCCGCGCAGGCAAATATCCCGCCGTGAAGGCACTCCTGCGTCTGAGGTCAGTCCAGGCTAATCAAAGAGGCCCTACTGGAACCACGCCGCTTCAAGTAGCTGTTTATTCGAACCATCTATCCATTGTATCTCTGCTACTCCGACAAAGAAACATGGTCGATATCAACGCTCGTGGTCGTCAGCAATGGACTGCCATCTTCTTTGCCGCCTCCAATGGGCATGTTACCATGACCGAAACCTTGCTGAAACATCCTGAAATCAACCTGAACTTGGTTGATGATCAAGGACGAACCCCACTCTGGTGGGCAGAACATGGGCAGCATTCGAGAGTAGTCAATCTGCTGCGCAAGCACGGTCGATTGAGAAGGCGGAAGCGTCTTTTGGCTTGAATTGTGTTCAAATGAGATACGATCCAAGGATTTCAGTGCTAGGTGAGGCGCAGCGTTGAATATGGTACGACCTGTATTGCTCTATCAATCGGTCTCATCCCTACGCGACCATTTTCAAAGCACTGTCTGATATGCTTGAATCTCGATCAGAGTTGATGAAACCAATTAATCAATGGACATGCAATCGAGGCTCGGGAGCCTGGTGGCCCAAATTATAAGTTGAAACTCACAGGTGCGCTAGATCGAACGATGACTGTCAAAGTTGATGACGAATTAAGCGCCAAAATTTGCCATATTTTGCTATTTATATATCCAAGAAGACTGTTCATACTTTACTTCAATCCTCAACTCCATCATATATCCTTGATAACCCCGAGAAAGATCTCCCACCTTCTTCTCTCCCAACCCAGAAAACCCACAAACCTTCATGCCTGGTCAAGAATTGGTGGCTGTGCCAGAAATGGACCGAAGCAAGCTGCCAGGTAAGTCTATCAGTGGAAGCAAAGTGTCGAATCTACTGACAAAACTTCTTGCAGCTTTTCCTCCCAAACATTCGTTTGCTGCACAGAACGTCAATGTCCCCGCAGAAGCTCCAGTAAAGACGCATGCGATCTGCAAACCCGACTGTCTGCAATCTGAGAAAGAAGACGCCGTTGACTGGGATCTTTGGCTCACCACCGAAGCACTCCGTGGAGAAGGCCCGCCACCTTTCGGATGAACGATCTGCGACAAGGTTTTCGCAGACAAAATGGCTCTTGTCGCAAATTATGTATCATGGTCTTTTACAGTCAATACCAGGGCTATCGCACTTTCAGAAAGATACTACGGAGGTTGCGTCTTGAGAACGCACGGCTGAGCGGACAGGGGAGCTACACTCCTGCATACTGTGGCTCTAAGCAAAGCATCAACGCCGGATACACGCCCCGCCGCGTGGCAGACTGTACGCTGAAATAGGAGAGTTGAGCAAATATAACCGTAGTCTTGACCCTGACTTAAATCTTTACATTGAGTGTTATTCTGTAGAATTGCGACTGTCTGTTCAAAATAAATATCACAAAAACCAGAGGAAATCAATGACGAAACAGTTTACAATTTAGATCAGGCACACTAAAGCTCTGAAGCTCCGGTCCCTGCCACCCGCCTTTACAGCTCCATCCTCCATGCGCGAGACATCGACTTTCGGTGAGTCACTTGGCTTCATTTAAAGTAGCAGACTACCGATAGTCCCCCACGCACAAAGGTTTGGCGTTTTCCAAAGCAATCGGGCTCGTGATACATTCAAGCGGAGGGTCTCTTGCATGCTTGTATACAATTCGACCATTCTCGAATACCGGCTGGAAGGAAAGTTTTCGGTAGAGCTTGAGTTGCATTTCGTCAAGGCGAAGGTCTGCCAGTTGGGATAGAAAATCCTCTTGTCAAGGGCCGACTGTGGCGTGCACAATGGTACATGATTGAGTTCGAAACTTCTTGGGATGCTGTCTTTTCCGAAATCTTGTAAAGGCGTTGAGCACCCTCCCCAGTGTAGCGATTCGTTCGCTGGACAAATGATAATCCAAGGGGTATGGTAGATTTTTCCGAAAATGCACGTATATGTTGCTAAGACAAAATGTAGACTTTTTGTTGGAGATCGATCCAGGCTATTTAAGTCTTTCTGATCAAGACTGGACGAGCACATGCTTTTCAATTGATCATGTCAACACTTTGTTGCATATCCACAAAAGAAAAGCATCACATGGCGAAATACCTCAGGAAAGCCGCTGACCTCACGAACCTGAGATATGCTACTTTTGCGGGCCGCAATCAATTCAATAGAACTTTTGATGCATGCAGTATTGTTGGAGGACAGTTGCAGCTAGCTGAAAATCGGCTGCCAAAATGAATGCCCATCCTCAACCCCATCGTTCGCGCTACAGACGAATTTTTATACAAGGCGTAAGCCGGGGATGGGAGCAGAGACTCATGTTCGTAATTAATGCGGCCATATGGCAATTTGCGTTGATGAAACCACAAGCTAGTTCTAGACTCACAAAACGGGATCCCGTTCACCGCGGGGTCGACTTTGGGGTCATATTGATCGGTCCTGGGGCTGAAGCTGCTCACCCAAGATCTCAGGGCCTAGATTGTGCTTTCGAGGATCTAGGTGGGGTGTCCTTACGGCGGTCACTTTGGTCTCAAGCACAGGCTTTTGGTCCTAGTGGGTTTATAAGACAAATGATCCTGGGATCTCAATCAGTGATTCTGAGAATGACAGAACTCATTGCCACATCAGTGCACATCATGGAAGAACATTGGCCCCAGACGCGAGGTCATGGGCGAAAGAAACACATAAATACATGCACCCCGTCCTACTTTTTGCATATCTTCTGAGCGGAATATCTACCAATACATTCTCCTATCCATTGGTCCCACGTTTGCTGACACCAAAATCCAAGTGCTTGTGCTGTCACTTGAAAATGTCGATGAATTTTACTCCGAACAACCGTTAACGTAATTCCCTAGCGAGCGGAACACCCGGGCGAGCGGAACACCCCAACCAAAACGCGTCAATAGACCGTTCTTCTTCAACCAACCACCATGCCTCCAATTCGCTCCCAAAATCGTCAAAAATTAGTAGAGCAAGAGGGGCGTATCTTGCTTGCTATACAAGCTATCAAAAAGCAAGGAAAATTGTCAATTCGCAAGGCAGCAGATATATATGATGTGCCACTTTCAACGCTCTACGCCCGGCTCCATGGACGTGAAAATCGCGTCGATTTACGCGCAAATTGCTTCAAATTGACCGAAATCGAGGAGAATTCGTTAGTGAAATGGATAATCTCTATGGATATATGTGGAGCAGCGCCTCGACCTAAGCATGTGCGTGAAATGGCCGATCTTTTACTCGCAATACGTGGAACGACCCCGATACAGACCGTCGGTAAAAACTGGGTTCCACGACTCGTGGAACGACACCCAGGAATCGATTCACGATTCTCAATACGTTATAATTACGAGCGCGCTAAGTGTGAGAATCCAAAAATCATTAAAGAATGGTTTAACTTGGTTCAAAAGACAATATCCTAGAACGGGATCCACGAAGATGATATATATAACTTTGATGAGACGGGTTTTGCGATGGGCTTGACTGCGACTGCGAAGGTTACAACGAGAGCAGATATAGGTGGTCGGCGCTGCCCACTTTTACGACCTGGAAATCGTGAGTGGGTTACCGCGATCAAGTCTACTAGCGCGTCTGGATTCAGCCTTCCTCCGATGGTGATCTTTAAGGGCAAAGTCTTCGTTACAAGCTGGGCTGATCTAATTCCGGATACTTGGTTCCTTCAAAAAAGCAAGAATGGATGGACCTCGGAAAAAATTGGAATTGAAGGGCTTCAAAAAGTCTTTCTTCCATCGACTTTCTCAAAAACGAAGGGAAAATTTCGACTTCTTATCCTCGACGGTCACGGAAGCCATTTAACTCCAAAATTTGATAGAATTTGCTCTCAAAACGACGTGATTCCAATTTGTATGCCACCACACTCGTCACATCTTTAACAACCTCTTGATGTGGGTTGTTTTGCTGTGTTAAAATGCGCGTATGGGGTAAAGGTTGAAGACCTTATGCGAATTCGACAAAATCATATTGATAAGCTTGACTTTCTTGATATCTTTCCAAGAGCTCGAATCGAAGCTTTTAAACCAGAAACAATCAAAAATAGCTTCGCGGCAACTGGATTAGTTCCATATGATCCAAATCGTGTGATTTCAAAGCTAAATATTCGACTTTCTACACCTACACCCCCCCCCTTCAAGAGGCAGTCAAAGCAGCGCGTGGGAGCCAAAGACCCCAACAAATTATAAGCAGCTCCAGAAGCAAGCTTCTTCTATCAAAAAGGTATTAAAAGAACGCTCTAGAAGCCCACCAAGCATAGCGAATTCTGCAATAGATCAAGTGCTTAAAGCGTGTCAAATTGCTATGCAATCTACCGCTTTTCTTGCTCGAGGAAACGAGCTTCTACGTGCTGGAAACGAGAGTATCAAGCAGAAATGAGCAAGATCTAAGCGGCAGATAGCTCATACAGAGGCTTTATCCGTGGCAGAGCTCTGAGAGCTAGCTCAGCGTGCTCCAGAAGCTCTAGAAGCTCCAATTCAACCTCCTTCAACCGGTCAATATCAAGCAAAAGAACCGCGTCAGCGAGCTCCACCAAATTGTTCAAATTGTGGAATTCGGGGCCATAAGATCACACATTGTTCAAATTTAGTTAATTTGCTTATATATCAAATATTACGTTGTTGTGGTAGAATTACGTTGAATTGAATTATCAAAACTTGATGGGGTGTTCCGCTCGCCCGGGTGTTCCGCTCGCTAGGGACTTACGTTACTTAAGAAGCCTGTCCGCTTATGCGTGGTATTTTTATTCTGTTTATCCTCCCAATAAGAATAAGTCAGCTTCTAGGGGTGAAGGCTTGGATTTTAGGCGAGGGATAGACGTCTTCAGCTTGTCGCGAGTTCACGCAGAATTATCAATAGCACCTTCGCTAAATTGAGCTTACCAGCTATATGGGACGTAGTAATGAAGTGGCTTTGTCCCACGTCTCAAATGAAGAGTAGTTGGAAGGATTTTGTACTTTATTCTTAGCCCGTATTGAGCAAATCCGCGGCCTGGGTGAGTTGACAACCATAGTGATCCGTATACATGTTTCGTGTAAAATTAGTTTCTAGCTTTCTTTTGTAACATGGCACCTTCTTATAGGGTACTTATAGGGATTAATATTCTTTCACTTAAGCATAACTTCTAAGAATATATAGAGTAGCCTGGGTACTGTATAAATTGAATTTATTAAAGAAGAGAGATGGAGAGTATAATACACAAAACTCAGCAGACCTTTGAGCAGACTTTTGCACGCCTGAACACAACGCCGTTGAAAATAGAAGCAAAAATATATTGTACAAAACCAACAACATTTAGATAGTCCAACCTCAAAAAAAGCCTGCTCTTTAGAACCTTGGAATCTATTAAATCAGATCAACCAAAATCTTTCGGGGATATCATGCGTCAATCGCGCATGGAGATAGACTCAATCAAGCCTTCTTTTCTCCCTCATCCTTCGCCTCGCCTTTGGTCTCAGTCTTGATCTCCTCAGATTCTGACTCCTCTTTAGGCTGCCCAGTGGCGTTCTCGTCCTGTTTAGGCTCCTCGGCCTTGGCATTATCACCATTATTCCTCTCCGTAGCTTCATGCTCACTCTTCACGATAAGAGCCTGATGCTTAGACTTCAACCGCTGCTCCTCAGCAGCAACCATCTCCTTCCAGAGATCACCCTCCTCCTTGGGATCATGTTGCGCTGGAACCGACTCCGCGACCTCAGCCTGCTGAGCCACCTGATCGCCCTTCTTCGAGTCAAGCATACCGCGACCTCGACGCTGATCAGATATCTCAAATGCAGCAGACGCGCACAGAACACCTAATGTCAAGCCCTGAGCATAGACACGGGCTTGCACGAGCTTTTGCTGGCCCGATAGGAAGGGGTTACGGCTAACAAGCACGAACGAACCAATCATAGACGCGACCCAGGTGGCACCAACGATCTTATATTTCTCGCGACGGGCAAAGGCGACGACGCGGTCGGTTACGCTTAGACCCTTAGATTTCTCCATACGGAGGCGCTGCTCCCGATCATCGTACCACATCCGTTCGGCATTGTTTTGCTTTTCGAAATCACGGGATCCGCGGTCTGCCGCGATGATGCCCACAAAGGTTCCCGTTGAGGTCACCAGGAAAGCTTTCATAGGAAGGGTTAAATTGCGGATTGTGTGGTAGCGTTTTGAAGCGAAGAGAACTGCGGCTGCTCCAGCAGCGAGACCAGCTACGCAACCCACAGTGCCGTTCTTAAGAACAGCGCTGTGGTGATTCTTCATTAGTATGGCATGATGCGCGGAGGTATTAAAGGGCAATCTTACCTATAGTGGGCATCCTCTTCTGCTTTAGTGAGAAGCTTCATTGTGGTAATGTGTATGAGATACGAGAAATATATAAAACGTGGTTAAGACGAGGTAGGGGCGATGGGAATTAATATAGTAAGAAAAAAGGTGGAGATCAAACACCGAGAGCCTATTAAAATCCAGGGATGGGGTGGGTTGCGGGATGTGCTTTTCCTGCCGTCTGGTTCTCGGTCGGTCGGTTTTCGCGTGGGTTTCACTCGGTCGCCACACTGCACACACCTGATTGTGACTAGACGTTCGCAGGACAGCTTGATGAGACAATATCAGCTTTATATCAACATACAATGCTTTATTCCCTTTTTCCCTTTTCTTTTTTTTTTCTCTGCTGGCGTTTGCCGAATGCGATTTTACTACATGCCCATTCCAGATATCGTCCAGATATCAAACTTCCGACCAATCCCGAATGCCGCAAATACCTTAGAAAAGGATGAAAGGACGACAGGGCTAGCTAAGTCATCGTCGACGGGATGCCACCCCGGTGATAGATAGACGTGTCTACGTGCCGCTAGGGATAAGTACTCAAGAGGCGGTACAGCCACCGCCTAGAGAAATCCAGAATATGCCCCGGGAGACCAGAGGAGGGTGCTCGGCTGGCGAAGAGCAGCTGCGGTTACCATGAGGGTGTCTCAAAATAAGTTTCTTAGCGAGTGATCTTTCGAGCCTTGACTATCTGATGGTTGGCGTTTTTTGCCCCTCATCTATGGCAAACGGATGTTATCCGAAAGGTGAAATTCTTATAAATGGGACAGTGGTGCTGATACACAAATTTTGCAACATGCATGGCATTCCTGCTAAAACAGGACTATGATCCAGGAACCGGATCAATTGATAAGACTTTCAATGATGTGGACGACTTGATCGGGCATGCTGAGGAATGGGTGATGTGAAGTCTTAAGCCGGAAGACATGAGAAGTACCAAGCATCTCCACCATATGTTCTTGAAACGCAAGAGGCAACATCTTATCTTCCTCGCACAAAACGTAAGCGGTCGACATTCCATGCCAAGGCTCATGCGAGGCTTTCCCACTGAAGATTGGAAGAGAATTGTGGGTCAACTTGGAGTACAATTGCTCCCGTTTTGATGGGACAAGATCATGGAAAGCGCCTTCAGAGCCAATGGCACAATATGCTCGATTTTCCTGGGATAATACAATTAATCAAAGGTTTCAACCAAGAAAGATGGAGTCAATACCGATGTTTGAATCCACGGGAGAAGCTGGCCGCCCATCACATCCAAAAGACACTTCCCTTCGGGGATAACAAAGGCAGCCAGATATATCACCATCAGTACCCGTCCACAATCATTCTCGGAGTGCTGAGGGGACTTTTCAAGGCCCTTAACAGCGGCAGACGCCACAACTCCTCCATATGAATGTGCGACGATCACAACGCTCCTCCCCGCATCGCAAAGGGCTAACAATTTGTCTCGAAGATGGGAAACATCATCTGCCAAAGTCTTGGTAGCAGGCTCTGCACCAGTAGACGGATGCTGCACAGCTTCAGAATGGATACCTCTTGCCAAAAGGTGCGATTGAAATTCTGAATATATACCAGGGGGGCTCCAAGCCCCCGGGACTAAGACAATTGTAGGCTGAGTTTTCATTGTGTTTAAACGCAGGATGCCGATTTGCGATATGATACGATGATAAGTCAGACATGGCTTGATATTTAAGACTAATAATCGGGATTAGCGTTTGGGATCTAGCCTCGGGATTTGGTACGGGGTTTCGGAAGCATCGGAATCGCCACCAATCGAATTGGTTGGGACTTCGTAAAATTGGCCCAGAAAATCTTCACGGCCCCGAAATAAATGTGGTCGTGATGAATTACCAATTCCGGTCCAAATTCCCGGTCTTTCGCCTCCAATATGAAAGACAACCAACCACCTTACATATGATGCCTTGGTACTTAATGACGTCATTTACTGTGATACGGAACAAGTGGTAGACGTGTAAGGTGATTTAGAGAAAAAATCAACTAGACAAAGACTAGTCCTTGACCATATCCCTTAAGATTCAACAATATAGATACATGACGGGGAGAACTATAGCCCGTTACGCGAAGACTTCAGGTTGAATTCGGGACCATTTCGGCTTGGAATTGGTATGTCCTGGAATCGGGGCTGTCCCGCCTTCCCTCAGGCATATACTAGTACTTAGAATTGCGCCGTACTAGGACTGCGTGCTCCTTGGTAGCAACCCCCATCTGATTACTGACGCTGCGCAGGTCAATTAGTTTAGGGAAATTGCATGCGGTTATCATTCCCATAGGGCCCATGCATGGTAAGGTGGCTGTTCACAAATAAATTCTGCCTGGACGCCACTGGGTTAAGTACAGAGAAGATGCCCCTCGTTTAGCTAGGAGTCCATCAATAGCCCTCCCGTTGGTAGCGTTCCAGTTGAATAGTAGATGGCTACTTTCAGAGCATTGCATCGAAGTTAGTCAAATCTAAGTATAATTTAGACATAATAGTAGATCATTCACAATGAATTCACATCTGACTGGATAGTCTGGAAAATTAAGGTTATAGGCTTTTTGCGTATTTGGGCGTAAAACAAGAGGGTAGCTCATTGACTTTTGCATGGCTGGAGAGGACATTAGAGAAGCAAAGCAATAACTAAGAAAGCCTGTCCATATGCAGGTTCCGTGCCGCAATGGCAAAACGAATCCAATAAGGAATTGATCAATATGCTAACATTGCGCTACTACAATGTATCGTTAGGAGCTGAAATACTGCTATCAATATCATACACTGAAGCAGAGATATCATATTCAGCCTAGCAAATCGCAAAGATGTTATCAAAATCTACCGAAAAGAAACTACCTAAAATGATGAGTTAGCTAGGTAGTCTAAAGAGAACCTGGAAACTTAATAACTAGAACAAACATAAGATGGGAACTATAAACGTCTAGACTGGTATGCATATGTAGCATGTTGACCTTAATATGTATCAGAATAACATTCGGATATATAGACATGCATGAGTGAAAGACGGAGGTGTCATAGCACAAAGACGAAACTCTAGAGTAGTGATATGACCAAGCGACTCAACTTGGGCTAAGGAAGAGACATCGCTTCCATTGGTGGTTTTTGGTGTGGCCCTATGAAGAAGTAATATTCTTTATCGGGTGAGTCTCCTTCTTGAAGAAGGTGCTACCAACTCGCGGGATATAGGAAGGATATGTCTCTATCATCTGCTTCAGGGCGCCCCAACTCTGCTCTCCGTCGAGGTCAAAAGTCGCATTGGAGAACGAAGTCGTATCGATAGTGGTTGAAACGTATTTCCAGGAAGGATTGGCCGTGGAGTTGGAAACATTGGCCGTTGCACCACCGTCAACAAAAATGACAGCGGTCCCAACAGCTGGCATGATCACAGTACCGCCCATATTCGTAGAATACCAGCGGGCTGCGGAAACCCCAGTCTCGGCGGACTCCCAAGCAAGTGGATCAATACCGAAATCGTAGGCATAACTTTATCATAATAACGTTCACTTCGTTAGGTTGGCCAATTCAAAACAAACAAATACAAGAAACGGGACCTTTGACTCACGGAAAGGCGGCAATATGGATGTTCTCTAGCTGTGCCAGCATCGGAAACGTCATAGTCGGCTGAGGAGTCATGTTGTCAGTATTTTTCATTGGTCGGTGCTTTTATCGTGGACAAGGATTGGATTTATCAACACTCACGTGGAAATGCTCCCAACATTCGAGCATGCCCATGCGCCCATGAGGGGTGGCTTTAACGACAAGCCCAGAGGGATCGCCGTCGGACCAGATGTCACGCTCAGTACCTGAAGGACGCAACTTGCGCCGGTGAATGATGGTCGATCCATCTGGCCCTATCAATGCTTGTGCCATAAAAATGGCACCATCGGCAATCTCTGAGAAGCCGAATGAACCGTACATACTAGCCTTTCGGAAGGCATCAGCCAACCGGCGAAAGTTCAGACTATCCACCGACATAGACTCAGCCACATATTGCGCAATATTTTCGGTCGTATAAGCAGTGTTAATCGCCTATCACACGTGTGAGTGGTTTCAAGCTCGCTGTAGAGGCCTTCAAGCGCAGACTTACAACTGGATAGCCAGGAAAGTAGAGTTCTGGGAACGCAAGGAGAGAGACGCCCTCAACCTTTGCCTCTTCAATGATACCGATAGCCTGATCTATGGTAGCATTCAGGTCAAGGCTCACCCAAGTCTTGTTGAGCCCAACTGGAAGAGCAAAGTTTACTGGTGGTTCACGGACTGCTGCAATTTTGAAAGCCGAGGCATTGATCGATGGAAATGCATCTGGGGTACACGCCAACGCAGCAATTTGACCCGCATTGTACAGAAGTGACACCAACAAAGGGGTGGAAAAGGCCTTCATCTTGACAATTTTTGAAGACTTGGGACAGTGAATCAGGACGAGAGCTGCTGATACGCCTTTTATAATCCTAATGCCCTGTGGTCTGGTGGAGCTCGCTCGGAGTGAGTCGCTAGTGGAGCCCGATCATCGAAATAACTGGTTTTTTCGACGTGAGCTAGTCTTATAATTCGAGCACAAGAGTTTCCACGTAATCTTCACGAAAGTAGATAGACCCGCAAATTTCATGCAAAGGAATAAATGTGACTAATTAAATTGAGATTGATAAGGAGCTAGAGATAAGTAGCAAAATGTGGCAGTGCACTAGGTGAAGTTGACTAACTTACTACGAGACGGATACGGAGCTTGAGATAAGCTGTGTAATTAGCCATCTAGAGATTGAGATTGATAACGAGGTGTAGATAAGCATGCAGATAGGGCAAGACGTTACTGGTGTAGCTCGAAGTGGCTAGAGGGCACGGAAGCGCTTATTTTCCACGCTTGGAGTAGCCACTTCTTTTTCACTGGACGGATTTCTGACTGCTTCTGGAAAACTTATCATTTGCCTTTTCTCAAAGCCTATCGTACTCCGCTTTTAATTCAGCCCTGGCCAATGGCATTTTACTTGGTTGGACGTTATCTAGAAATTCATTTTCCGCACCGAGCAAGAGACTTAGACGTAGAGACAGATATCCCAAGCTTACTGCACCGACCCTGGGTGCCTATGTCACAGAAATAAATTGCCTATGTGTTGGGGAGACAGAAGTCGAGAAGATGTAACTAGGTTTCTAACTGACCCATAACGTATTTCACAAGCGAGTCGGCCACCCGGTCAGCCCGGCCACTCCAAACCACATAGTAAATATCATTTTATTATTTTTTATATCCCAGCAACAACATATGTAAGCTGTATCAACCTTTCGGTACTGGTTCTTAAAGATATAGATATTTAGATCCAAAAATTTCGTGTGATTTAATGCAGGATTCTATAGTGTTACCCAAAAATACATGGTGCAGCTATTTTAGCTCAGGGTATATGTCTCTCAATTAACCATCTATAGAAAGTAGTTAAAATCTGGTTGTATACTGAGGCCAGTATAAGGAATATATGTTTATCAAGAGAGCCTAGGAGAAGCTATGGTTGTTGAAATAATAAGTTGTAATTTATTGTATTTTGTATATGTTTTGGGGTGGCCGAGCTGACCGGGTAGCCCACTCGCTTGTGAAATACGTTAACTTAGACTTGGAAGTCGATTATGTCATCGAGTTCAACTCGGGTATTTCCCGGCTTACTTTTTCCCCGCGTATTCTTGACCAATTAATTGGCTAGTCTTAAAGATCAATTATGTCATCGAGTAGTGAATTCGGGTATTTCCCGGTCGACCCCGTCTTGCTTGTTTCACTTAACTTATTCCCAAAAACCTCAGAAACTTCAGAAGTGACCTGCAGCAATGTCGACCTCGCCTCAGCAAGACGTATTTGCCGAATAATCCTACCCTCTTGTGGAATCAGGCGCTGATTAGCTTTGCAGACGGATACATCACCTTCCTCTCAAAATGCTAAATCTGCCAACAAACGCAGGCGTGTGGCACTGGCCTGTAGCAGTTGTAGAGAGCGCAAGGTTCGATGCGATGGATCCATACCTATCTGCGGCTCTTGTCGAGCTAGGGGTGCGAGTTCATACAAGTGTGAATACCTCGCTATTGCTGAGACAGCAAAGAACCAAACAGAGCGAGCGTGAGTCACTAGTAATTTTCCCTGTCCACATCAGCTGACAAAATTTAAGATATGTTCAATACTTGCAGCAACATATCATCGATCTTGAACGGTCCACAGTTTCCCTATCAACGGAGCAGGAAGAATCGCAAGACAGAATAAGGCGAAATGTCATGAACTCTGGACCAAGCAACGAGCGGCAAAGCTTGTCAGGTTTGCACCCAGCTAATGCCTCCATGGCTGCAGATGACGTTCAGAAAATACTTGACTTACCCGCATCGACGAGTCCCATGGGCGAAAATATTGGCTTTCATGCCAATTCTGTCAATGCAATGGGAGCTGCTATCACTGACCTCAATAATCCTGGTATTGGGGACCAATTTTATGGAGAGCCGTCAATCGTTTCTCTTCTACAGAGATCTTCTCATTCTGTCCCACCAAGATCACCCAGCCAGAGACAAGGCAGTGTTCAGCGCCCGACAAAGTCTACATCATCCTCTTGTTCCTGGTCTACACCCTCCACGTTATTGGGGACATCATCAGGCTATTTAGATGATTTTTCCCTCCCCCCACGGAAGATCGCAGACTCTCTGCTTGAGATATATTTCAACAGTGTTCATGTGTTGTACCCTTGGGTCCACCGAGAAACGTTCTTAACATCTTACGAGGCTCTGTGGTCAAGTCTAGACCCTGACGATATTCAAGACCTACCAGATGTTGGTGTAGGAGGACTAGACTGCTCCGCCATCATTCTTCACTGCTCATTGAACGCAATGTTCGCATTAGGCTCCGAATTCTCTCATATGGCGCCAGAAGAGAAGAGAGCCTTCTCGTATTTGTTCTTCAGCAGAATGAAAAACCTCGTCAACATAGACGTCCTGGATAGTGGGAGCCTCGCACATGTGCAAGCTTTATTGTTAGTGGGAATGTATCTTCAATGTACTCGGGATCCTAAAAGGTGTTGGAATGTTATTGGCATGGCCTACAGAATGTCCGTCGGTCTTGGGCTACATCTGAGCAAGAGTATGCCTGGGTTAACGAGACTAGAGCGAGAGATGAGATGGAGAATTTGGTGCGCATGCGTTCAGATGGATATGTATGGTCCCAAATATGAAACCTTGAAAGGTCGTTCACACGGGAAATCCACGCTAACATTCTCTCTAGTATTATCAGTATGACTATGGGACGACCGGCAATGACCTCCCCATCTCAAGATATACCTTTACCCTCTCCTCTTAGCGACTCCTGTCTAGCCAATAGTGACTCGAAAAATTCGCAGCCAAGAGGGACAAATTCGACAAATCAATTTCTCTTCGAAAACATGAGGTTGATTGCTCTTTTAGAGAGAATTCTTTCGAACGTGTACCATAGCTCGAGTGCAAAATCCCAGATAACAAGTCCCGGCGCTGCTAGTCAGGAGGTTCAGGCTATCATGGACATTGAGTCTGCGCTGGAGAAATATGAGTTAGATGTACACCCGGATCTTCATTGGGTCACTTCCACCCAGGGCCCAGAGTTGAATACCAATTCAACGCTCAAAAGGCAAACCAACATTTTACATGCCAGGTGGGTGGACGTAATTGTTTCACCATGGGATTGGCGTGGTTGACCTTTCTAGATTCTTACATCTCCGATTGCTTCTTTATCGCCCGGCTTTCAGTGATTTTTGTGCGTCATCAAAATCTAACACCAGCCGCAGCGCTCAGGCTAGAGACCCAAGGGCATTAGAAAATTCTTGGTCAAGGCTCTTCACGGCCAACTGTGCGAAGAAATGCATCCGGTCAGCATGTGATCTTATTGAATCGTTGTGGAGGGCTACAAGCCAAGACGCCACGGGGGCTTGGTGGTATGGAGTCTTTTGTAAGTATCGTATTTCTAGATGAACTGTCTCCCCGCTGATGAATTAAATCCAGACCTCGTTAGCGCAGGTATTATCTTAATTTTGGCCGAAATGAGCGAGATTAGCTTTGACGAACCAGAGAGATCGCAGCGAGCAGTTGCATGGGTGCGATGCACAGATACCCTCCAGCGTATGATCGACGTTCATCCCTGCGCTAGGGATTACAAAATTGCCTTGGAAGGACTAAGAGGACGCCATGCTCCACACGAGGCAGGTGGTAAGGGAAAATTCTTAACTCAGTTGAGCTAAAGCAAAGTCATCATTAGTATCACTGACTGTCTACATAGGAACTGATGAACAGCATGGAAGAAATGGGCCCGGAGAGGCACATGATGCGCTGAGCCCTTTGTTTTGGAATTGGGAGAGCGGTTTAGAGGACATAATGCTCCCAGCACAACTTTTGCAATCTGCCGACGAGGAGCTTTTTCTACCTGCATTGTTTTGAATGGCGCATTTGGCTACCCAGTTTGTGATAATGAAAAATGTATTGTACTGACCTTAAGACTGGTCCAAATTTTCAAGCTGCTTCAAATCCATATCGAGCAGGAGGTCATTGAGATATGCTAGGAATATACTCATTCGTATTTATTCACTATTTGCAAACAATACTGATGATCTTATACGCGCCTTCCAACCTCTTTTGGAGAGATCCTATTGAGTTTCCAGCTGAACAAATACACTTCCTTAAGTTAATGATCAAAAACTTTCCCTGGGTTCATGAGCCAGTGAGGGTCTAGCGCTTTCTTGATGCTTCTCATGACATCCACGGAAGTCCCACCAACCTCTTCCACGAGGAATCCCTTCTTGCCCAGCCCCACGCCATGTTCACCCTGTTTGACTCTAGTTAGCGTGTTTCAAAGAGGCATCAACCTCGATTTGATTTGGAGAGACTGACTGTGCAAGTGCCTTCTAGCTCAAGCGCGCGGTGTACCATGTTGTGAACGCACTTAGTGACCATCTCTTTCTCCTTCTTACCATTGAAAAGGATGGTTTCATGGAAGTTTCCATCCCCAATATGACCTAGCATGCTACCAAAAAGTCCCAAGTCATTCAGGTCTTTCTTGGAAATCTCTGTTAAAATACAGTTAGTAATGTTTTCACCTGAAAGAAAGGTCGTTGGGGCTGTCAAACTCACCAACAAGATCTGCAACTTTAGATAAAGGAACAGCCACGTCTGTAGACCAGACCTCACTATCTTCTTCCTTTAAGCACATCATACTCCACAAAGCCTCTTTCCGTGCAGACCAAAGCACATGTTGCTTATCTTTGTCTTGTTCCACTGTAATGTCACTACCTCCATGTTGATGGATGATTTTGCGGACGCTTTCAACATTGTCCTCAACGCCCAAACGAGTTCCGCTGAATTTGAAGAACAGGGTAGGGAGTTTCTTCCATTCCCTACCAGTTGCACCCATTCGGTTAATGACGTCCATCTGTACATCATCCAGCAATTCAACGGCACCAACGGGAATACCCTGGTGAATGACTTGTATGGCCGCCTCAGCTGCATCTCTCATGGTTGGGAAAGTTGTCACCGCAACACCAGTCTCTTCGGGAATGTGGGCAAGTTTGAGGGTAGCCTCAGTGATAAAGCCGAGTGTTCCCTCCGATCCCGTAAAAATGCCATTCAGGTTGTAGCCGGCGGATGACTTCCTGTAGGGGTTCTTTGAGTAAATTTCCAATTCTGAAATAGTGTGCATGGCTTACCTCGGACGCTTGCGTGTCTTCAGAACCCGCCCGTCTGGTAGAACGACAGTCAAGTTAATGACCCAATCTTTCATTGTCCCGTAGCGAACAGCGTTGGTGCCGCTTGTAATCCAATTGCGTTAGTTTCCAAGTAATTGAAGAATCTCCCTATTTTTTCAAAGCGTACCTGCAATTTGTTGCGATCATTCCGCCAACTTTTGCCTATATTATTTAGCTTGCTTGCATATATGGCCTCGGTGTAAATATTTGAACTTACCGGCGGACCGGGATCGATAGGAAAGAATAACCCACTATCCTTTATCTTATCATTCAAATCCATCCATGACATGGAAGGCTGTACCACGACATCCATACTACCACTTGATTAGAGAAGTATGCTCAGGGAATCTGGGGCCTGTGGCTCACTCTTCTGGGTGAAATTCAACAATGCTACTCATGTTCAGGAAATCGATGCTCACTCCACCAAAAGGGGATGAAAAGTGCCCCTCAACACTCGAACCACCTGAGTAGGGAACTGCTAGACGATAAGCATTTGATTATCGTATACGACATGGATCGGCAATCACTGTAACTCACTCATAGGCACTTTGTATTTAGAGCAGATAACTGCGATCTTGGAAACATCCTCCGTAGAGCTCGGCCATACCACAGCTACCGGTAACCGATCAATATTGATTGAGGACCACTCAGAGTAACCATGCATTCGTAGATCTTCCTCGTCAATACTGATTACATCGTCTCCGAGACTTTCTCTGATTTCCGTGATAGCCTGGGGTAGCTGGATGTTAGTAAGAACTATGAAAAATCTCCAAGTTTCACGTACAAGTTCCATTTCCTTCCGTGTGGCATAGCGTGGTTGACCACTGGCCACGGACTCTTCCTGCTTCTGAGATCCATCCAGTTGGTTGGTAAGGTAAGCCCAGGTAGCGACGCTGCCTAGGCCAGCTGCAAGAACGCCAGGCACAAAAGCGCTGCTACCCTTCTGGCCCTCGGCATGAGGGCTTTGGCTCACAGAGAGGGAGCGACGGGGTTGAAAACTGCTGGACACCGTGTTTGGAACCGGTCTATAATTCAGACAAGGTTTTAGTTGCCTAGCAAACGACCGGTTTTGTGTCAGACAAAACTTGGAGTATGAACCCCGTATCACTGCAAGGTTCGCCATATTTCGGATGCTTGTTGGATTGCAGAATCTTATTTGCCAAATGGATTGCTAGTCTCGTTATATCTCCCTTTATCGCAGTATTTTCCAAGTAGGCTAGATCAATGATGATGTTTCTTCATTCCTCGGGAAATAGCCGAAAGGAGCTGAGCAATCGGGTAGCTGCCGACGAAAAGACAACGAATCGGCTTGCTGAACGATTCATTGACTTTTGTTTCGGGAAGCTTGGAGTGCCGACTTTTCCGACCTCTCGGCAAATACCCGAACAGTGTGAACTTAACACTGAAAGAAATCAGACCGACGCCACTTTGTGACCTGATACTCAGGCAAACGAGGGCTATTAAGTCAAGCGTATCCTCTCATTGCCATTTCATACCACAAGACAAGGACTATCCTTCGCAAAAGGGATTATCAAGCCAAAATGTATGTAAACCAAATTCCCGTGACAGGATAGTACTAATCTTACAAGGTATACCGCTTCGTTTGCCTTTTTTGAGGCCCTCTGGGAGCTTGGTGTCGAGAACTGTTTTGTCAACTTGGGCTCAGACCATCCTAGTATCATGGAGGCCATGGCCAAGGGATACAAGGAGAAACGGCAAAATTTCCCTCGGATCTTCACTTGCCCTAATGAAATGGTGGCCTTGTCTATGGCCGACGGTTACGCCCGTGTCACCAACAAGCCTCAATGTGTGATTATCCATGTTGATGTTGGCACATCTGGATTGGGCGCTGCTATCCACAACGCCGCCACTGGTAGATGTCCGGTCCTGATTTTTGCGGGCCTCTCACCATTCACGCTAGAAGGTGAAATGCGAGGATCTCGCACCGAGTACATGTACGTTTTGCGGCCCAGCAAAGAACTAGATATGTTGAACCACTATGATGCTAATTTAACACCAGCCATTGGCTGCAAGACGTCCCGGATCAAAAACAAATTGTTGCACAGTATTGCCGCTACGTGGGTGAAATCCGCACCGGTAAAAATGTGAAACAAATGGTTGGTCGTGCGCTCCAGAGCGCTACCAGCGATCCCAAAGGCCCTGTATACCTGATGGGCGCACGAGAGGTCATGGAAGAGGACATCCAGCCTTACTCACTCGTGGCTGATCACTGGCGACCGACAGAGCCCTCTGCGTTGCCTGACACGGCAGCCACACTCATCGCCGAAGAGCTCGTCAAAGCAAAGCAACCTCTTGTGATCACAGGCTACAGTGGACGCAACCATAATTGTGTCGCTGCCCTGGTTGACCTAGCTAACACTGTCAAGGGTCTGCGCGTACTTGACACCGGGGGCTGTGATATGTGCTTCCCTGCCGACCACCCAGGCTGTCTTGGACTGAAATATGGTGCTGACGAGGCTATCACAACAGCGGATCTTATTCTGATCATTGACTGTGATGTTCCCTGGATCCCCACGCAGTGTCGACCCAAGGAGGATGTTCGAGTCTTCCATGTGGACATTGACCCTCTGAAAAGATTGATGCCGTTGTTCTATGTTCCTGCCTTGCGGAGATACACTGCAGATGCGTGTATTGCGATTAGACAGGTCCTGCGCTCTTTGGAGTCTTCTGTCGATCACCAAAATACCCTCAGTTCAAGTTTTTTTACTGAAAGATGGTCCGCTCTTCAAAAGGAACACCAGACCCGGAGGGAAGGCATCAATGCCAAGGCTGTTCTGAAGTCGGAAACTTCTTTTGACACGGCATTCCTGTGTAAGACATTGAGAAGTCTGGTTCCAGATGACACCGTCTTCGCGGTAGAAGCTGTTACAAACTCCCTCCCTGTATCAGAACAGATCCGCGCCAATCTTCCAGGTCAATATATCAACTGTGGAGGAGGTGGATTGGGTTGGAGTGGCGGTGGTGCGCTCGGAATCAAGCTTGCCGTCGACGCTACTCACAAGCTCAGTGGGGCCAGTGCTGGACCTATGGTGGTGCAAATCGTTGGCGATGGATCTTTCCTGTTCACGGTTCCATCAAGTGTGTACTGGATCTCGCACAGATATCAAATTCCCATCCTGACCATTGTACTCAACAACAAAGGTGGGTCTCTTCCGAGTACATTGATTTGCATAGATTGTTATGTACTAACGCTTTTTGAAAATCCCAGGATGGAATGCCCCTCGACGATCCATGCTCCTCGTCCACCCTGACGGACATGGTTCTCGCGCCGATAATAGTGAGCTGAACATCTCATTCGAACCAAGTCCTGACTACTCCGGCATAGCTCGAGCTGCAAGTGACGGTAATATTCACGCTATGCGTGTAAGTGATCCATCCAAACTTGAGGTTGCATTGAAGGAGGCCATCAAGGTCGTGCAAGGCGGAACCTCCGCTGTTGTGGATGCGTTTGTTGGGTGAAGAGCCAATTATCGCCGACTAGTATCATACACATTATGAAATCAATGAGTACCGTCGCTTGAGGTGTCATGTACTTCTTCAATTTTTACTACTGCTATTGATGTGTCTCTGGTTAGATGAAAGTATGTAGGAGTGGTGCTATGATTTGAGACAATCCGTTGCATTGTGGTCCTGGGGATGGCCTCTTTTGTTAGACGTAAGGATATAGTAAGAGATGCAAATCAACGATGCTTACTTTATCTACGGCTTGACTTCAAATGATCTTAGTGCGTTCCGGTCACCCAATAGGAGGCCTACGGCTTCAGCAAGGCCGACAAAGCTGAATCTGTAGCGCTGCCAGATCCCGTCACTTGCAAATGAGTCACGGAATTATAATCTAGTTTTCTGTTCCGCTCACGAAGTGACTCGCCATCCGGAGCTCCGAGATCAGATATATCCGAACCCGGCGGTATTTGCTACGGGCTTTGCTTTAAAATTGGGCCCTGTCAACATTGTTCTCCCTTCATTCGTCCAAACTTCTCCCGGTGGGTCCGCCAAACAGATATTCTCCGGTCACTGAGATGAGACAAGTGGGGGTATCTCAAATAGGTATTGATCTGTTGATCGAACCATATTTAAGAGCCAGGTTGCCCGATCAAATCCTCGGTTTCTAGCCTGTGGTCAAGCCTATAGTTTAGCTTCAGCATCTGCATTGTTCCTCTAATCCTTCCCTTTTGTGTGAGAATGCTTTTTGAATGGAAGTTGGCTGCGCTTGCAGCTTTGCCTGCAATGGCAATGTCACTGCCCAGCCATCATAACAAGATGCTGGAGCATACCAACCGCATCACCAACATTCATTCTAACCGTTCAGCTCACCAAATTGTGGCTGGTTGGGATTTGCAAAACCTTACACTGGCCGCTGTGAGGCATCCTCCGGTCAATTGGCCTCTTCCTATTTTGAACAAGGACTGGGACGGCGTAAGACTGGATATCAATGGCACTGTTGACCTTGCCATAAGCTTCATGAAGCAAGCTTCAGCAAACGGCGCCGGTTTGATCGCGTTCCCTGAGGTCTGGTTCCCAGGATATCCTAAGGTACGTGACTGTTACCAAAGCTCTTTGATAAATTATCCAACATCAATCATTTGGCGACTGCTAAATACATGTAGGGTATTATCAATGACGATTCCCCAAACCCATGGCTTGAGCACTACGCCATTGAATACATTGAAAACTCTCTTGTTGTTGGCAGTGCTGCTTGGAACAAATTGGTTCAAGGTGCCGTTGACAATGAGATTTACCTTGTAAGTTTCAAGACCAAAAGACTCACTATATCTCTGTTGAATATCCATTGATGATTTCAGGGATTCGGATTTTCTGAGCGTGCTGGGGACCATGTTTATATTGCGCAGGCTCTTGTTGGCCCGGATGGAGAGGTTCTGATCCACCGGCACAAACTTCGCCCTGCAGCACAGGAACGGGACTTGTGGACAGATGGTACCTTGGACCAGATATATGCAGTCTCTACTCCTATTGGACGTATTGGAATGCTTTCATGCTTTGAACATATCACTCCTGAAGCCACTTTCATCCTCCAGGCGCAAACGGAAGATATCCATATTGGATCCTGGCCGTAAGTCTCACCTGTCAATGAATTGAACAAGTCCAACTGACTTTTGTCCAAAGATACACCCCAGACTTTGGCAATTATAGTTTGAAATACGAGTCTGCTGAAGCTATGACTTCTATGGCTCGTTACTATGCCATTCTCAGCAACTCTGCGGTGATCCAGTCTACAGTGGGCACAGCATCCATTTTCCCTGCTGGTGAATGGTCAGCTTTGACTCAGATTCTTGCGAACGTTTCTTTCGATGAACATCCCATGGTATACCGGTCATTCAATGCCAGTAACTTCAGGAACATCACTTATGATACGGACGCGGAAGTCTCTTGGGCCACGCTGCAGGGAATCAACTCGGGGTTCCCTTCGTATATCCCTAAAAAATACGGGGACTTCGTCACTTTCCAGAGCGATTCGGTCAGTGAAATCGTCAAGAACTCATCGGTTCAGTATTAGCCCTAGTACATAGATTGGGTACCGTCTTTCATTGTTGATTGATGAAACCCTTGTTCACAGGTATATGGACCGTTCGCTAGGTATTACAGGCAAAGTGAATGCGCAAAAATTGGTGAAAAGAGTATCATCACATCTGCTGTAGTTGTTTGTGATCCGGGTAGTCAAAAATATGAACCCACAGCTTCATGCAGTAGGCCAGGAGATTTACGAAAGCCTTCAATTCCTCTTTTACCTAGGTACTCAATAAAAGCAGCCAGGGGTCAACCTCATCCAGAGACGACCTGGCCGCCACAAAACAGATAGTAAATGCGATGAATTAACTACAAGCTGATATTTCACAGTCATCACTTCTCCTAGACGCGCCTCAAGGCCTAAAATTATATAGATTTTTCACAGGTTCCCCGGAGTTAAGGGTATTGGTAAGCGATAGAGTCAAACATATATATCTGATGTTCCAAAGCCAGTTTATGATTCCGGTCATAGGTACAGTCAACTCTCACCCTTAGCACACCCGCTCTTAGCACACTCCCGCTTATAACGTAATTCCCTAGCGAGCGGGACACCC
>JACWFT010000159.1:3777-22960 GCA_019775415.1 Penicillium sp. VS I D KN
TCCAAATAATGAAGGTCGGCGTCGTGGGCCAGAAATTTCTGCAGGTCCCTTAGTATCGCAAAATTTATTTCAGTCCCGCGGCGGAGTCCAATGTGGGATCAACTTCTGCCTCCGACCGTTTGCTTTACAGCAGCAGAAATCTGCATTTGGATAGACGGTCGACACGGTGCGAGTATATTACAGGATATCCCGATTGTCTATTCATATCAAGAATTTTAAAATTGAACATCCTTATGAAAAGACCTTGTTTTAGTTTCAGCTTCAGATCACCCACACATGGACAATCACGTCCTCCTCTCCTAAGGCTGTCCTCCCCGACCGGTCGTTTCCATGGGTTGACAAGAGAGTCGCTCACAGCCCCACTCCAAAGTCTATGGAAGCTGAGAATTTTGCTTTTTCTTCCTAACTTTTTGATCAGCATCCAAATTCCCAGGTTCATGAGAGAATTCCATTGTATTCGTCTTATCAATGAGTCTGCGACCCAGCCAAGCATTGACCCAATAAGATCTGAACAGGGCGACAAGTCATATCAAAGAGTCCTAGCGATCATGTCATGATCTCATTACAAGAGAATCACATGTTTACGCAGTAATCTTTAAAAATCGTCTATCCACCATGTCCACCGCAGAATTTTCAAATCCTTTGACATTTGGGACAAGTCTTTGGTGATTATGGATACAATCATTACCAGCCTGCCTTCAGACATTGGGGCCATCCTGATGAGAAACGTCTCGATCATCCAGGTCGTGTCCATGTTTGCGATCGGTGCATACAATGCTCTCGAAACGGGGATTGTCACATTCGATACGTTCAAGCGCTACAGCGGTCTATATTTCTGGAGCATGCAAGTCGCGTCTTGGGGCATTCTTGTGCATGCACTACCTGCCATGGCTCGATTCGTCTCTCAAGCATCTAATCTTTCTACGTCCATCCCGTTCATCATCGGGTGGTACGCCATGGTCACTGGTCAGGCGGTTGTACTCTATTCCCGGCTGGATCTTGTTGTCCACAACATGGAGAAAATGTGGTGGGTGCTGTGGATGATCGTCGGGAACTTTTTCATTCTCCAGGTCCCCATGACCGTCCTGTTCTTTGGTCTGAACCAAGGCGACGCGCGCTTCGCTCGACCCGCCGCGATATATGACCGCATCCAAGTCACAGGCTTCTGCGTGCAGGACTTGATCATCTGCGGCATTTACATCTACGAAGCAATCCGAGCTCTCAAGCCGATGACCCAGACTCGAGGTCGCAATATTCGGAATGCCATCATCCATCTGCTCTGGATCAACATAATTGTCGTGTTTTTGAACATTCTGCTCCTTGTCACGGAATACAAGTTGCACTACATTCAAGTGAGCTTCAAGACCGTTGTGTACAGCATTAAACTGAAACTGGAGTTCTCTGTGTTCAACCATCTCCGGTCATTGATGAGTACACAGCCAAGCATGTCTCGGTATGATCCTGAAGACCGGCGCAGACCAAGCAAGACGAGACTCCTCGACAAGATCTTTCCATGGGTATCGGTGACATCGGACAGAAGCGTGAAGACTGAAGCTGCCCAAATTGAGATACCACGAGGCGCATGTGCGGCACCGCATGAGGGTAGCATATGCCCTAGAAGCACCTCGTCCATATGGCTCTCTGAGAATCAGAATCCGTCCATCACTCCTCTCCCATGGGCTCGTCGGACAGTCTGCCCACGCTAGAATTGAACCTATCTCAATTCTCACCCCGAATGGACGTATGAATATCTCACCAAGGAATTAATGCTTGTTATTTTTCAGCTCGCTCCCTGTGGGATTGGGGTGGCAGTTCCATGGGAGATGAAATGATGCAAGTATGGCTGGGGCAGCGAAAGCTCCCCTTGAAGAGTAGTTTGGCATCGGTGCTGTAGATGATAAAATGGGTACATCATGTATGAGTCTCGGTCAACATATCATCTTCATAGCCAGATCAAATGGAAGCATTATGGCATTGCGATTAACATCTGTTCCTCACTCATATGTTGAGCCTTGTCAAGTAATTTAATCGTCATTGAACTGGATACTTCATGAACAGACTTTGGAAAAATAGCCTGAAATCTGCGTCTACAGAACGTATGCTGGTGAAGCGCTTTCGCTCCTGTCAACTGCTATGATCCAAGGTATTCCCAATTGCCAGCTTGCCATTTCTTTGTCAAGTATATATAACGCAGCCCTGCATGAAACGTGAGATCCTTGCAATTAGCTATAGCAGCCAGAACATGCCTAACATGGACAATGATTATTCTTCCAGTGCCTGGCATTGTGTCGTCATGTCTGTCGTCAGTCTTTTTGGATTATTTTATTTCTCTGTTCTTTTTGCACAAATGCTCCTCTTTCATTCCCCTTCGATCGGCAACGAGATCCTCAAACTGGTTTCAGTGATTTTCTTCTGCACCGGTGTCATTATATGGTGCTTCTTCACTTTACTCGAAGTTTCGTTCACCTTGCGAAGAAGCCAGCGAACGGCATGTCGGACATCGGAATTTGAGCTTGGGGCTGTGATGGTCCTTATTTGGACGAGCACTCTATCAACAGTTCTTCTTCTCTTTGAGACACAGCCTTCCATTCAGCTGGGATATGCCATCATCCTCACTATTGCATTTCTTGGGAGAGTGCTGGACCTTGTCACGTTCAACTCGGATAGATCGGTCGTTCGAATCCGCTTCTCCTACCATTGTGTCTCTCTCGGCGTACTCTGTTTGGCTCCCGCAGTCCAGGCCTAGATTCGACCTACATCCCCAACGCTGGCAACCGAATTTATCTACATGGTCACGAGGAACTGTCTTGGGACTGCGATTTATCTGATCGGCCCTTTCGAGCGACTCAAAATCATGCCTACCTTGCAGCCCAGCCTTTGCCTTATGCACGTCTTTCTAATGTACGGTCTAGTCAGTTACTCGAGGGCCCTTGTGCAGGCTGCTCTTTGATCTTCGGAAAGATTTGGGTATGGGCTGTGCGTTGAGGATGACAGCGGGGGTGCTCAAAAGTTGTTTCATTTCCGTCGTCCTCGAAGAGGCCCACCCTCCTGAAAGCTGCAATATTGTATTCCAGCAGCAACAGCGTTGTTGCGCCGTGTCCACTCATCTTCTAATGAATCGGTGGTGGGCCAAGTAAAGAACGTCTCCACGAGAAGAATCTGCTCCGATGGCATTGCAAACTCCTTCCGTAATACCTCGCGCACAGGCTCATCACTGACAGCGCCACCAGTCAGCTGTCTCTCAATGTCAATTACCGCCTGTTTCCGACTAAAATCACGACGTATTTCTTTCCGCCGTTTGTCCTGCAGACGCCGGCGCAGATTGTGGACTTGACGCTTTTGGTCCCCCAGCATCGCCCGCAATGCTGGGTCATGAGAGCGGTCACCGCACTGGGTCTCTAACTCGAATTGCCAGCGCATGGCCGATTGCAGTTCTGGATCTTTCTCCACCGATTCCCGGTCAGCGTCGCTCAGGTATCGTGGTCGCCGCCGATCAATCCAACGGCTCATCCGGGTTACAGCCTTTGAGAACTCTTCGTCAGGGTTGAGGCCGCACATGATCTCCTGTAAGCCAGTATGCCGACGGGGACGATAATGTTTGATAAACGTTCTGCTAGTGGCGTGGGCCATGATCACATTACGCTGTGCTTCACTGACAAAACCTAGACAAAAGACTTAGTCTGCCCTACAGAGAAAATTAAGAACCTTGGGGATTTATAATCCAATCACACTCTTGTCAAGTAAATCACCTCCTCCGTATCGGAATTGGTGAGAGAAAAAATGATTAAGAAAGCCGTGTATCTCACTGGATGTCCTGGGCTGCGCGTCGAGTGTGCTTCCATTCATGGGTGTCTCCCACAAAATGTGGGGCTGGCCACAGATCACCTCGACCTTCGGGAAGACATAGTAATTATCCATCTCTTTCTTCAAGGGAAGTAGCATTTCCTGTCGACCACCCTCGACAAGCAGTCTCCGAAGGTCTTCCATCGATGTTAAGTGAGGCGCTTCAAAGGCGTGAACGTAAAATAATATAATGAAGAGCAGGACATGCGGGCTGAAGACAAGCGATACGCCGTAAACGATTTCAGGTAGCGCGAATGTGTTGCTAATTAATATTGACCAATCAGTCTGATTGTAGCAAACAAGCCCTGGGATGGGCAGGTGTATGGCATCGGGTGCTACCACAGCTTCGACATGCCCAGCACGCTTTTCACAAACTGGGGCTCAGTTCGATCATCGACTTCGGAGGTCCTCCGTGCGGATCCTGCTGGAGCGATATTTGTAGATGCTTGAACTGAAGATCAAACATTGCCTGTTTTCGGTTGATGGTAAATAACCCAACAGTGTTGTATAGACATAGGATAATCCGCTGAAACCCCAAGTGAAATCGCTTTTCCCGGGTTTGAAGGATTGTCTCATTGAATGGAATCATATCCTCGATATAAACTGGGACATTTGCCCGCGGTTGTTTGTCAAGACCGCGCTTATCCACCAAGTATCTCATGCCCTGTCAGTTTTCGTCAGCGGAAGCCTCCTGCAGACGATTGTGGGGTGGAAGTCGAAAAACAAACCGTGCGAACTGCCTCACCCATCTCTTTACTCATCTCGTGTTTGGTAACTCGCGTGTAGTAAATTCGGAAGTACTTCCAATCCGCTTCAAGGGCGCTGGCCTTTGTATAGCCTTTCTGACGGCGACCATCAGGACTGTACTCCAGCTTCAGACACCAATTTAGAAATCGATGCATGTCATTTGGAGACGCTTCACGCAGTGCATCCTCCGCATCCTCCCACTTTAGATCGGTGGACGGCTCCATTGCTTTGATTTGGCAGAACCTGAGATGAGGCATGTCGGTCAGTTGATATTAACTCGCTGTAAGCTTTTAACGATATCCTGGTCACTTACCAAGCCCAACGCTTTTGCAGTCGAAGTTTTAACTTCTTCGTTTGGTTAGATCGGCCGTAATCCTCGGGCACCTGGGCCAGGTCCTCATCCGTGTCATCATCTGGGACTTAGTATCGGGCCTGGTGGACACGTTCCACATTCGACAGGTCTGCTTGTAACGATTTTGTTCCAGGGTTTGGCTTCTTCCGTGAAATCGTTTGATTCGCTGGAGGGGAGTATTCCGGCTCGGTGAGATCGGTCTCAGAGGAATCGGGCTCGAACGGTCTATCATTGTCGGTATCGATGGGAGAGTTACAAGAGGATTCGCTTATGATTCCGGGGTTGCTGGTATTGGGCGACCTCCGACGATGCATGGCTAATAAATCTCGCCGACCGTACGAAGGAACTACCTCGGAGCTCGAGACGTTTCTATTAATGCACGACTGAATAGAAGAAAGAACGACGGAAGATCAGAGGGAGAGAGCTTTGGAGTGGCGCTTGAGTCGAAATGAGGACAGTGTTGGAAGGAGGATGGATGGTTGGTTGGGAAGAGGATATTTATAGCCATGGCAGCTGGGTACTGGCCAGAGTGCAGCTGGCGTGGTGCTGAAGGAGCCATTTTCGGTGCCCCCCTCCTTAGGAGGGGTGGAGCGATTGATGAGCCCTCTAGGAACCCAGAATGTAAGCGCGCACGAAATTGCAGCCTGAGGCATGAAATGGTGATGGTGTGGTGCGTGGTCGAAGGAGGCAGGAGCGTGGCGGAGGGAGGTTGCTGAAAGACGGCCATTTTCGGCCTCACCTGCGGCCGAAAAAGGCTGCCTAAAAGCAAAACGCAATTCTTGTTCCTGCTGAAAATTTCGAGGCACTGGTGGGTGCCTAAGGAATCTCAGTTGCCAAGATGTGACCCACCAAAATCCAGCCCTTCATTTTACATTGTCATGTTTGGTGTGTAAAGACGGCTGCTTCAACGGACAGCTTCAACGGACAGCTTCAACGGACAGCTTAACCGGTATTTGAATCAGTCAACCGTAACGTACCACGGACCATATTTTAGCTCACCGACCTTCAAGTTGGAGGCAATTTTCAGAAATGGGCTCTTCTTGCCGGGCTTTTGTGGAGGGGTTGCAAAAGAGATAAAAGCATCAAGCAGGAACATGGCATCGCCAACTAAAGCAAAATGGTAAAAAGTAGCAATGAGAAGCGCGCACTGTTGAAACAACAATGTCGAGAGGCTCTGGCCGCCCATATTCGTGCGTCGCTGATCCTCTGGCCATGCTCACGTTCGACGCTAACTTTCCTAGATGATCGACTTGGCCTCGTCGTCGCTCCCGGTCAGGTCCGCCTCCAGCCGCCCCCTGAGGACGGATATGCCTGGTCTGTCACGGAGCCGATGGCCTTCTTGCTGCAGTCGAACCTGAGTAGCGGAACGGTGCGTCTGTTACAGACTATCTGCAAAGAGCTCGGTCGCTCGCTCGAGGCTGTCTCGCCGCAGGTCCTGCAGGGTCCCCAGTCTGGTCCCAGGACCGAAGGAAGAGTTGCAGCAAAGGTGAGTTGCGTGGCTTCTTCCGAAATCCATCTATTCATCTGACGCTGAAGGTATTCGGAAGCAGGGGACAAACCGTGATGGTGAGTCAGATGGGTCCTTCACCGCCAAGCTGCACAGTCTCGAATGCGCAAATCACAGCTTGAGCCTCGAGCTAGATCGCACGCGCACCCATTTGGAGGAATCCAATAGTGAAGGGCGCAGTCTTTGCGCCCAAATCTGCGCACTTCAGACTGAAATGGAGACTGTGATATCTCAGTCTAACCACCGGAAAAGGAAACTGGTCCGGGCAAGAACAGGCATTGCGGAGGCAATGCAAGTGTTGCAGGCACATCTGTTACAGAATCAGGATACCGCATCCAAAGACGACACACCAGAGACCTTGACCGGTCCCGTTGCGACCGAGATCGCGGACACAACTTGAGGAATACCAGAGATCATGGAGCGATGGCCACTCAAGTGGGACCAGACCACTCCCGGAGCGTGTAGGAATGCCTGGGAAGCCTGTATCACGTAGATACTCGAATAAAGTCAACCGTACAACGCGAGATATGGATTCCTGCATGAAGAATTTTGCTGTCGTAGGCAGGTGAACAATCAGCTTTTCATCTTACCTTTGCTACTTCTTCCAATTTCCCGCCCAGGTCGCTGACCGCTGCAACTTCTTCTGCATCATGGCACAGCTCATTCCACTCCGAGCCCAGAAGCTGAAGATGCTGATCATGGGTGCGAATACTGTCGAGACAGATGTGATGAAAACGCGCTAGCGCCTTTCTGCTCAGTTGCAAGGCGACTGCTGTGGCCGAGTGGCCGATAAGGAGATCCACAAAGCCTGTCTCGACGCTGAAGACCCGCCCTTGGACCATATCGGGGCTCATCCGATAGCGTTGGTACCGAGATTTGAGCACAGTGAGTTTGAGAAGAATGTTACGGTCGGGCGCCGAAAGCAGTCTCTCCAGTAGATCGGTGATGAATTTTGCATCCATCTGGAGCGTTTCGAACTGCCCCCCTCTCTCGTGAAGAGTGACAGCATGTGCGAGTGCTTTATGCAAGAAGCAGTCATTGCTCTTCATGATCTACTCCTTGTCAATCAATGGCTCTTGATTTTGCTCGCGATATGACGTACCTCTGAGATCGACCTATATTTTCTAGCTTCGAAGGGGAAATGGGTCAAGAAGTTGTAAAGAGAAAAGCTGAGTTTCTCATAATAGGCCTGGAAAACAGCAAGGGATGCAGAAGCCTTTCCTATGGCCTGCTCCACCCAGTTGTCTAAATGAACCTGTTTCAGCAGGCATCGGCTGTCGTGAAGAAGCTTCATAGTGACATCTTGCTTATCGAGACCTTGAGAAAACACCATCCACGAATCTCCGACTCTTTGACCAGCTTCTCGAATGATTTCGCCAACAATGTGAGGGCCAGAGATACAACCACAGTGGACCATGGCAGACCAGAGGATGGTCAACGCTCCACCATTTCTCCTTATAAACAAGCTGGGTAAATAATGTACAGGTAGAACGTATCACTTTCTAGACGAACTTGGACCCTCGCAGAGGCCTGTCGTTGCCTAGATGCTGTCTGTGCTACTACCCTCATGATGCACAACTTCCTACCGGCTGGAATTTCTCCGCGAAATCCAGAGCGGCGTCCACCATCGTGACACGCGAGCCATAACTGGGCTTACCTCCTTTTCCTTTCTTCGGACGCCGTAACAAGATTGAGATGTTACCGAACATAGACAATGAGCTCAAAACACGGTGAAAACTGTCTATGGCAATCGAGTAACTTCTCAAGGCTGCCTAGGCATTAGACAATATCAATAAACGCAACTTGCACTTGATTGTAGTTGTAATAGTTCTCTCCTGGAGCCGACGCCGTCGCCGTTTCCAGGGCTTGAATAAGCAAAGTCACATTTGAATTGCGTCTTGTGACGTAGGCTCCAAAAAGGTTTCTGGTGAGGTGCTCGCGGTTATTAGAGTGGTACCTCTCTTACGACTATCTCAAGCACATGCTCTATACAATTAACAATGTTACGATCGCTCGAGTACTACGTTTCACAGGTTTCAAGCTCTGGAATGGTATTTGACCATGGCGTTACGCATCAGCCGCCAAGACTTCATCCAGGAAAGGTGAATCGGATTCTCTTTTTCCCTGGTTCTTTCAATCACCCTCATTGTGAACACCTTGAGCTGCTCCGTCACGCACTTGATAACTGCGGGAGCGATGCCAACGTAATTTGCGCCATTGTCCTTCCTTTGGACGATGAAGGGCTTCAGCATAAATTTAGCCTAGAGAGCTCTACTTTAATCCTTTGAAAGCACGAGCGTGTAAGGCTTTGGCGTGGCTATGTTCCAGCTCACGACTTCTGGATATACGATGGCTCGAAGCTCACTTTTCGCATATTTCGGCGTCAACTCATCGATCGTGCCGCACAGGGTGACTTTGACTTGAAGTTCTCTCTCCTCTGTGGTGCTGATCACTTTCAAGACATGTCAAGGTTTTCATCAGAGCCCTGGGACTGCAAGGAGATCTTCTTCAGCGATATAAGCCGAGATACAAACCTCACTTCAACTGAAAGCATGTCATTGAAGCAATTGGATCTCTACGGCCCATGTAAACGAAACGTGATCGATTGTAAATGGGCCAGAAAAATAGCAGAATCAACCACCTCCTTCATCATCTCAGGCCTAATCATGATGGGCCCAAAGGGCGTAAACACTATGCTTGGAAAAGGTAGGTAATATCCCGTGTGTAATTGAAGAAGTTGGCTAAACCTTTTGTTAGACCCAGTTATGGTAACTCGGATGGTGGAACGCTCTTATACGGAAATTATCGGTTCCGCCTCAGAAGTCTGGCTAGTTGCAGAAGAAACGAACCTTCTTGCACTTTAAGATTTATACCGAAGCCCAATGACGACAACAGAAAGCACACAAGCTCGACGGCGATAAGGCAACTCATGAAAAGATATACACCTGGCCAGTATTTCAGATATCTCGCAGACTTAGTAATACATGCGGAAATCCTGGACGAAATCATGGTGTGTCTCGATGATGGAAAGTTTGAAATCCATGGTGGGCTCAATCTGTTGCGAGGAAGGTGTTTTCGATGTTTCATCCCTTGGAGAGAAGTATGAGCACCTGAAGCATTTCGTCTTTCCTGCCACTAGTTTTCAAATTCGTGAAAATACAATAACATATTTTCGAATAGATTTATTCTTGCTTGACAACTTTCATATCATGTTATTATGCCCTCCATTCGAGGGGTGTGGTGTTGCGGTCATCTGCTACATTTTGCCTCATCCACTTTACCTCATGGGATAGGTGGGTCACAAGCTGTATTGCGTTTTAATGGTTAGGCGTTCTGTCGCTTTGTGGTTCAAAGGGTTATATGCATACAGATTAGTCCATGAGGCTGTATCTACAATGAGAGAATCTAGCCGGTTGCAGACCAACTTGATCGACTCGAGAATTCTTTTTATGTCCTGCAAAGTGGTCTTTGCGTCAGGCAATTTGGGGAACAATAGGTGACAAAAGAGAATGATCGCTTCTACATAAGGCTTGTTCAAAACTACGTTCATTATTTGAATTTTAATCCAAAACAACCAGTATGACGTCAACCACTTCTTTGAGTATGATTCATTACTATTATCCGACCCACGTTATAAGGGCTATAAGTCCTTGTAGGACTGCGTAGGATATATTTTACTTTGTGCTCTAATACAGCCGACCATTTTGTGAAGCAAGGAAGCGGTGCATGGACGAAATTACTGCCAAGGTTTTTGAAATTGAATTATCCTATCCCGATAGCCATGCCTACACCACAGCTTTCGACGACATCATTTCTTTTATTCGTCAAGTTCGAAAGGAAGCACTCTCTTGTGCAGAAATCAGAGTCACAAAATCTTTCGCTGAACCTTTTACTAGCGGTGGCTTGCTGGTTATTCTTCAGGAGCTACTCCAAGGGCATCGCTTGCGTGAAGGTGCCCACGCTGTCATATCGAATTGTCCTACACTGAGTGCTCTGGAAGACGGGCTGCAGATCACTTCAACTGGTATATTGAGTTTATTACACAATGTTTCTCTACTTGATCTTAGACCATTCATATGCAAGGAGCAAACATGTTCGCCTTGCAGACTGTGCCATCGTGAGAATTTATTGAAGTTGGTTATAAAAGCAGTAGACGCAAAGAAGCCGGATATTATACTGTGTATGGGCAAAGTAAGGCGTCCCCAATATTATAGATACAGATGGGTACACCAGCTTACAATATTAAAGGAGCCCAAAAATGCTTTCTTAGGTCGTCAGGCCCAGTTCTCAGGAGGATTTAGGAAATGCACCGAATGGGTCTATGCTATACATCCGAGCTATCCTGTTAATCACAACCCGGACGATGTGGTGCTCCGCGCGAGTCTCCTCGGTTCTATTGTCGACGCCTGTCGCGAGCTGCATAACAAGTGTCTCAGACTGCTTCCTCCAACCACGGTCTATGGTGACCTTCATGAATTACTAAGACTAATACCGGGTGAAAGGCGCTCGCAGAATACCGAATGGGTCGAGGTTCTTCTCCGGGCGCTTATTGTTTTGTGTCTCCGACCACGTCAACGACTTCAGATCGCCAGTCTCAAGGCGAATGCCTTTTACAAACTTGAACCCTGGCATGAGGCTTACTTCGTACATATACTTGAATGTTCAGATATCAACCAAGCCCAAGAGAACAGAATTGCAGTTTCCCTAATACCTCTATTTAGAGGCTTGAACAAGTGTCTGAAAACGACATCCTGGTATTTAAACACCTATGAAGCCAACTGGGGGGAAATTATGGTCGCGCTCGCCGACAGCCTTACAATTCTTGAAGATGTCTGCGGTATGCTTGAGAACGATTCCCCCTCTGAGATCTGTGAGAATGAAGAAAATGCCATTCCAGCCCATACAGATGGTATCAGTAATACTTTTGTCTCATGGGAAACGCATTACTCTTCGCCTTGCAGCACTGGCACATGCTAGCCCCCCACAATCTGAGAGAAATATGCAATGGATGCCGATTATCTATTAGAGGAGATGAGGTGCGGATTCACTATCTAGTTGCCACGTTTAAACCAAGTTTTAACCGCTGCGAAGAAACCACGAGGCGTCCTGAACATCCTATCCTTGCCTGGTCCATCCTACTGCCCCCATTTGTGGAATAATGTCATGGCAAGCTGATAATCACACATCCTTCGAAGTTCTGGTTCCATGCGAAAATGATGGAAGGCCATTGGGGATCTATATTCCGCAAAAGCTTGATCCGTAAAGTTAATTTTAGCGCATGCCTCCTCTGTTGGTGAACTAGGGACCGGCTAAGGTAGGACTGAATACGATTTGGGGCCTAACTATGTCAAGATACACAATAAATTCAGCATTCTGCTTTCCGAACCTCTAGCTGCGGTCCAAGTCAGCAAAGTTCGATTAGCCTGGGTCAAACAGTACGGACAATGACACGATAGCATAGCAGCTAGTAGCGGACCTAAAGGAAATATCTCATATTGAAAGAGCTCGACGATGCCATGTAGGCTGCAGCCAAGTAGAGATAAATATTTGTCAGTTAATCTTGTTAACCATACTCAAGTGGGTAATGGTTTGACTTTCGATCCTGGCGCACAGTGGGGTCCAAGTTTGAGAAGCCCCACTATCCGACCCATATTTCAGCTAGCCACTCCAATGCAGCTGAAGAATGGCTCGCGGCTCTCATAGGGAGCATCGCTTAAGATGATATTTGACGCGTTCTATCCTAGGGAGGTTGCTTGGATGCACTACGTACCAGTTAGGGCTTTTGCTTAACTATGGGAGAGAAACGGCGCTAGGGAGTGCATAGAAGGAGGGTTTCTTGAGTGCATTTCATTCGCAGTAGCTAGCTGAAGGAGGGGTCCGCATAATGAAGTATTTCTTCCAACTTTAGCGGTCCACCCTCTGCTTTGATCACAAACCATGGCTCTTGATAATGTGCTCGTCACTTGCCATTTATCCACTCAACTCAAGGCCCACACCGCCATCACGCTGGTCATTACTTTAATAGGAAGTGGATCACGGACGGGCCTTGCCGGTACGAACCAAGTGAGAGGTTGCGGGCGGGTTTTCTGGCAGGAGGATCCAGTGCCTGCCTTTTGGCCTAGACCAGTAGTTGGCGATTGGTTATATCGGGATGACGGCCCCTGTTCTGCACCAGATGTGTTTCCTGGTCAGAACATGCCCCAAGTCGGAATTACGTAGCCGAGAACTACGAAAGAATAGAGAGGTAGCGAGTTGAAAGCTAAAGGACAACCTGTATCTGCACATGACTGAGACATTCCGCGACTAGTTGATGGCGGGCTAAAACTACGTAAGGAGTTACAGAAATAGATAGTGATAATTACTGGACGTGCGGACCTCAAGGTCGATCTGCGTCAAAATTTCGCATACCTCAGCCAGCCTTCCTCAAGGCATGATAATCCCCCACCATCATTGGCTAACATGCGGGCCTAATTGTCGTGCTCCGTAGAAATTACTCGCTAACAAATAGAACACGTAACATTGCCCTCACCGCTATTTACCCCACCCCGAATTAATATAGGATATAGGATAAAAAGGGATTCTGGCGAGGTCATGTCCATTTCATCCTTTTCATCAGTTTTCCCTCAATTCGAAGTCAAGATGCCAACCGCTTTGCCGGCCGTCAATTACATTTTCGTCAATCCTCACAACTACCCTACTATAGAAGCTGAGAAGAGAGCGATTCTCATATTTCAGTTTGTAAATACCACTACAGAATACCAGGCAAAGCGAGCTATACCAGATAATAAATCTTCCGCCACGTGGGAATCTTCGGATTTTCGAGCCAACGGAGTTTTTTCCAACTCACTCGAAATACTCCCAAGTCTGTGAGTCGAACGACCGCCTAAAGCAAAGCCCGCGATTGACATTTTCTCTCCTTCAATTAGTGGCTGTATCTGTTTGGAGCGACAACAGCAAAAATCACGTGTTAATGTGTCCAGAGATCAGCTTGGCAAGGAGCTGTTGAAAATCGCTTTCGGAAATAAACATCAACGCCACGGGGCTTCTGGCATTATTGAAAATGTATTTGTGAAGTTGCTCGATGACATCGCATCAAATGGCAATGAAGCAGTTGATCATCAAACCACTGTCGCACTCGCCTACCCACGCGACGACGACTCAAACTACCCAAGAATAAAGTTGATCAGATATATGATCACAAAAGAGTTGGTAGAAGCCACACTGAAGCCGGCCAAGGAAAATGTCAGCTTTGATCTTGATTCCGGTGAGGCATTGTTCGAGACGAAGCCCGATTTCGTGGGAGTCGAAAGCACATTAAGAGACAAAATTGAGGGCCAGCCAGATCTTACGAACATAGCCAGGGTTTTTAGGATTTAGGGTAATCCCTATTGCTTTCTCATCTGAAGTACGCATCTAAAACCGTCCCGGTTACAGACCTCATAGGCTATGAGAGCTGGGGGAGGGGGGTTGTGGTGTCAAATTTTAGGTGCTGCGTACATATATCCAGAGCTTCCAATTCAACATGGAAGTTCCCACTGAAGTTTGTGTTCTGTCGTCTCTAACCGCCTATCGTCTGATCTTCCAATTATCTGTCTACTTCAGTATTTACTATGCTTTCCATCTACACCAGCCTATATAACCATGATTATTAGGTCTAACCCGCACTCCATGACGTCCTCCACACCAGAGTAAAATGCCTTACTTTCTGTTACAGTAATTTCGAAATCAGATTTACCTCCACACTCTGCGACTTTAATTCCCGAACCCTGCTTTAAAACACGCTAGTCTAATTTTAGCCATCCCCGAGTAATCCCTGCTAGACTGTATTGTATTCACTGGGAACGATATACAGTTATAATACCGTTCTTTGGCTTAGAATTTCATAGAATCTTTCAAGCAAAGAGACTAAACACGGGGACAATCTAGCAATATTTTCCTTACTTGTCATCATTTGCAATCTCTAACAAATTATCTCTAACAAAATGACGGAAGAACGGGTTCATGGTTACCGCTTGGTGAATATGAATGTCAATCCCACTATGAGAACTCATCTGTTGGCGCCTCTAATAGCCTGTCTTGTTACGATCAACAATTCGTTGGATGCATTTTCCCAGTTTCTCAGCAACTTCATGTTCTATTTCCGGCGAGCCCTCCTAAAAGCCTCAGCTAGCGATTACCATGAAGGTTATTACCAAGTTTCTGCATCCCGGAACCTAGGTGTCAATTCGGAACACAGAGTGCGTCGAAGGCATAGACGGCATGACAAAATAACTTACACGCGTTGCAGTCAAAACCTATCGATACAACGGCATGCGCAATGAATGAGAATGATGCAAAAGTCATCTCTCCTGAAGGGTTTTCTGGTCTATATTCACCTTCCTACGATTCGAAAACGTAGAACAAAGTCCACTGCACATAAGTCGACCGATACCTCGCGCTCTATCGCCTAGTGCATTCCGTGTAATAAACATCGCAGTGGGACTGGGTGACAGGAGTTTCTTTGAGACTTTGCGGTTTCTTCATTATCTGAAAGCACAATCGCTTAAGCAGAATATGCGACTGTTCTTCTCATTCAGTCGATATCGTGTTGATCTCGTGAAGGCAAGCGGCTTCCGGTGCATCACCAAAATTGGCTTTTAGCTTCTATTAACCAGCTTTTATAGGTTGAATGTGTCCAAGACGTCCTTTACTGGAGTGTAGCGGATCACAATACGGAAATATCTCAAAGCAGAGATATCTGGTCGATGCCACAATCTCTAGTCTCATCAGCGGAACTCGAACATCGGTTCAACTTCCCACGGTATTCTGGTGACGACAAATTCGCCACGAATCATATCCCTCGGCGAAGAAACCCTCTTTCTGAAAGTGACCAACTTTCAGAAGTCCAGTCAGGGCCAATCTATGGCCTCACATTTACAAAACAGCCGACTTTTGTTCGGCTGGTTCTTTTACTTGTCATTTTCATTTTCCTGGCTGGGTCGGTTATTTATATAACCAGGAGAGCTTTGCCAAACGCCACAACCACTGCGCTAGCGTGGAGCGTTCCTTTCTTTTCTGTTGTGATATGAGGCTGGTGCAGATCAGGAACCAAGCCGAATCATCGGAATTAATCCCGAGATATCTATACGAAGGACCAAGTTGATTGAAAATCAACTTGATCTTCTCGTTGTATATATAGCCTCATGTTTCTCTGAATAAAAAAAAAAACAATCAATCTTCTTTTGAACTACAACAGGTTATGAGCCCGGGAGCAAAATCTCGGGTGCCGTCTCTACTCATCTGAGAATCATCTTAGCCCACTTGGTTATATATCTACCCCAGCTTTCGCAATCATCACCATGTCAGCTCTGGTTCATGACTCTCCTGAACGAGCCGTCACGGCCATCGAGCCTCTTACAGGAAGCGACAACTACGCGACCTGGAAACGTCTTATGACCTCTTACCTTAAAGCGAGGCAGGTCTGGGATGTCGTATCAGGCGACCTTCAGCGTCCTGACTGTCTGTTTAAGTACGCCAAGCCTATCACGGCAGACATCCACCCCTTGGTGGAACCGCACCTCGCTGGGGCGGTGAGGCAACGCGCCATTGAAGCGCGCCTCGAAGTGGAGGTCCAGGCGTTCGAGCGCCACCGTGAATGGTCGCGCCGCGAAGCTGAGGCCTACCACACCATTTTCCGGCATCTGTCCCCCCACATCAGCATTCATGTCGCGGGACTCGAGACGTCCCGGGACCTCTGGAATGAACTCGAAGAACGGTACCGGCGGATGGAACTCGCCACGTTTTGCGAGCTGTTCGCCCAGCTTCGCGAAACCACTGGGGAGCGCTGCGGCAGCGCGCGCGAATTTGTCGATCGAGTACGGTTGCTCGTACATTGATTGAATGCTATCGTTCCCGGATCGATTGGCGACCGAACGCACATTGCGATCTTACTAACGCAGATCGGACCGGAATACATTCTAGTAGTGGATGCCATTCAGAATGACAAGGATCCGGTGAATCCGACCACGATCGGAAATCGTCTGTCGAATGCTGAGCAGACGGTTCGGAGAAAAGAAGCTCCAACACACTTGCAGGCAGCATCTGGCCCGTCCGTTAATACGGTGCAGCAGACTGCCAAGAAATGCAATTATTGTAAGAAGCGCGGCCATGTGGTCGCGCAGTGCTGGAAGAAACAGCGAGAAGCTCAGCCGTCCAGGGACCATGCCTTGAAAGCTGAGAGGAGTGTTTCCGGCTCACCAAGAAACAATTTGCAAAGGATACCATCAAGCCAGATGGAAGATCGGCAGGGCCCGCCGACTTCCAAGAGACCGAGGATCAATATCGTGAGGGCGAGAGTGACGACTCTTTATACCCACGCACCGCAACCCCGGTGAATCCTGGACTCGGCCGCCACCAGCCACATCTGCTGGGACCGGAGCTGCTTCAGCAGTCTGCGGCCCCACCGCGAGATGTTGGATACGGCGGGCGATCCAGTGGAAGCCGAAGGGATTGGTACGGTGAAGCTCACGCTCCGGGGGAAGTTCAACCAGCCCCTGGTGTTGAAGAATGTGTATTTTGCGCCACGCGTCGGGATGAATCTGATCAGCGTGCCGAAGCTGTTGCGAGACCGCTACTCGGTGGTGGCGCACCCGCAGAACGTCTTTGTGCAACACCGAGGACGAACCGTGGGGACCGCCTACCATGCGGAGGAGGATCTGTTGATTCTGCGGTGCCATGTGAGCAAGAGATCTCGAGAGTGAGTCCAACTGGCGAGGGCGCCGACGACCTATGACCATGCAGATTCCCTGGAACAAGATTCCTCACCGATAACGGGAGGGAATATCTGCCAATTGGAACACATCTCGAATCCCAGGGAGTTGAGTTCGATACCTCGCCGCCGTACTGCAAAGGGCAGAATGGACTGGCGGAACGCACGAATCGCACTATCCGGGAGCGGATCAACACACTCTTGTCCGTTACGAACCTTCCTCCTTCCTGGTGGATCGAGCTGATAGACACAGTGGTCTACCTAAAGCTGCGCGTCCCAGCATCGATCTTACAGAAGAAGACACCGTTCGAAATTTTATATGGGAAGCCGCCCTCGCTATTGCATCTGCGACTGATCGGCTCCCGTGCATGGGTCTCAATTCCAAAAGAGCATCGAGCAAAACTCGGAGCAAGATCATCCGAGTGCTGACTGCTCGGCTATTGTGAACCGAACCAGTACAAGCTCTATGAGATACATTCTGGAAAGACAATCTTTTCGCGTGACGTGACAACGCTCCTCCATCACCTGTCTTTCCATCAATGCCAAGTTCAGCCAGCGGGCTGCCAACACCCGCTGCATCGCCATTACTTCCGTCGAATGAGCGAGAGAAAACGCCATCTGAGCGTGAGGAGGAGACACCTCCAGTGGTCAATCCAAGTCAACAAGGAACTGACCTGACTCCGGATCTTGGATATTCGATCTTTGGTCGCAGAAGAAGACCATCACGGCGTCTCCTGAAATCACTAGGCAAGGTGTACACGGCAGGCGCATTGAATACCGCACCGGCAAGACAAGGCGAGCCGGCGACCTTTTGCGAAGCTGTGTCAGGCCCAGACCAGCTGAAATGGTGGGCCGCCATCCAGAAAGAATATGCGTCCCTTCTCGAACACAGAACCTGGGAAAGGGGTCGGCGAGAGGACGTCCCAGCTGGAGATCATGTGATTGGCTGCAAATGGGTCTTCAAGACCAAAACCAATGGAACGCGCAAAGCGCGATTGGTCATCAAAGGTTACCGGCAGAAACATGGCATCGACTATCACGAAACGTTTGCTGCTGTGTCGCGAATGGACTCCGTCCGCTGCATCGTCGCCGGCGCCGTGTTGCGCGGATGGAAACTCCACCAATTTGATGCGGTCACCGCATTTCTCCATGGAGACGTCGATTCGTCTATCTATATGGAGTTACCTGAAGGCTTTGAAGAATCAGGATACGTGTGTCGGCTGCGCCGCTCACTGTATGGGCTGAAGCAGGCCCCGCGGATTTGGTACCAATGCGTCCACCGCGTGCTGGCTTCTCACGGCTTCACTATGGCCCAGTCGGACAACTGTGTGTTCTGCAAGCCGGATTGTGTCGTCTGTGTTTATGTCGATGACTTTCTTCTTGCTGCGGCAAACACACACGAAATCGAACAAGTGCGACGTGCCTTGCAAATGGAGCTCCGACTGAACGATCTGGGCACTCCTCGATCGTTCCTCGGGATCCAGTTTGACTATCACGTTGATGGGTCCGTGTCCATTCATCAACACCAGTACATCCTGAAGGTGCTCTCCGACTTTGGCATGGAAAGTTGTCAGCCGAAGTCTACGCGGATGAATCCCAGACAAATCCTGAATCATCATCCAGACGAGGAACCTCCGGACGAGGAAGCAAAGGCTCGTTATGCGACCGCCATTGGTTCGCTGATGTATCTGATGGTTGGCACACGGCCGGATATTGCGTTTGCGCTGGGCATGTTGAGTCGCTTGACGGCTCAGCCACAATCGCATTACCAAGTCGCTCTGCAGCGATTGCTTCGCTACATCAAAGCCACGCAATTTCATTGTATTACCTACCGCAGTGGGCAGCTGATCGGGTAGACGGATGCCGACTTTGGTGGCTCTGTCGTCACGGACGGGGCATACTCGACATCTGGCTACGTATTCCAGCTTGCAGGGGCGCCAATTCCCTGGTCGTCCAAAAGACAGGGGGAAGTGGCCACGTCTACCAC
>JACWFT010000016.1:0-158558 GCA_019775415.1 Penicillium sp. VS I D KN
ATATTTCTTTCACCGACAGATAGTACATGACGTAGACGACCGATTCCGGGGCGTGTCAAAACTAATCTTCTGGGGCTGATTGGCTACATCCGCCGGGGTCCGATCGGCCCCCGCTTAAATTCTTATGTCGCACTGCAGAAGGAAAGTGGGGTGTACCGGTAACGGATTGGAGGGTTGATGGGGTAAAGAAAAACCTAGCCGGATAGTTCTCCGGAATTATGACAATGCTATTTTTACATATGCAGGTGAAAAGATCAAGTACCAGTTCGAGCTAAGGTTTACTCCGTACGTAGCTCGGCTCTCGAGATGTTCCCCCAAGCAGAGAAATATATATTCTCCAGTCTTGCCATGGATTGATTTTCGATAACATCTGACCTAGCTGTTCAGTTCCACCTATCTATTACTGTATAATATATTGATAGCCAAGAGTATTGACAAACTTAAATTAGGAAGCTACCTTACAGCCCAACCTCGGAATGGATCCACTAGAGGATAATCCCCTTGGGCTGGGGATCTAAACAATGTTTCTCTTTCAGTTTAACACGTTCATATTCCCAAATTTCGTACAGCGAGATGTTCATATCTAGGACACGTCTAATCTATCCGAAACACCAGTCGTCAACCTTCATATGAAATCCCATCCTTTAAAGACGAACAAATCCATGGATTAGGGCTGAGATTCTTTCGAGCCCAGATCAACCACAATCCTCTTCCCAGAAACCGTCCCACTCCGCAGAACATCCAGTGCAGCATTGATACCCTCTAACCCACCATCTGCACGAACAATCTCCGGCAGGGCCAAGGTACCCGATTGCAGCAAATTCTCCAGCCAAGTAACCATACTCTCACCCACTGCAGGGGCACTGTGGAAGAGCTTTATAGGCCCGGTGTGGTATGTGATCCCAGGATTCCGCACTTTAGGAAGACCAGTGAGCCCCAAAAGATGGGCATTTCCCGAAGGATCCAGTGTCTTTTCAAGTATCGTGGCTGTATCCTTGCCAACGATATCAATAGCATACCGCAACTTGCCACCAGTCACCCCACGAATAATCTCCACTGCTCGATCTGTATCGTGTCGATCGACCAGTAGATCGGCTCCAGGTTCTAAGAGCTTGGCGCCGTGTCGTGCAATATCTGCTACGCAGATCACTCGCAGACCGGCGAGCTTGGCTAGTTGAAGAGCCACCAGTCCAGTGGTTGTTGAAGCTATAGGAATATTGTCAGTCACCTCTTTCGTGAAGAGTGAAAGAGAAGTTGAAGAGCCTTACCTCCCCAAATTGCAAGCCAGTCACCTCGCTGAGGCCGATCCGACTCATCATGTGTAGCGAAAACTTCGTCTTGGATATCGGCGGGAATGTCATTCTTATTGAGCTGGTTGATGACATTCACCAAATTGGGACCAGGTGATTTTGTAAGACGAGAGAAGTCTAGTCCAAATGAGACACCCAGGGCTAATACAGCAGCAACAAAGGCCACGCCAAGGGATGCCGATGCGTGAATAGATGTTGAAGATGGAATACGCGCGGCATTAAAATCAGTGGCAATTGCGTATTCTTGGAAGGCTGCTTTTCTAATGTCCCGGTAATCTGTAGATGGCACGAGGACAATGTCGCCTACGCGGAGGCGGGAGGACTCATTGGGGACTTGGAGCACTAGTCCTGCCAAGTCGCGTCCGTTGATCCATGGGAGACTGGGAATTCCAAAGTTGAATGCTCTGTGATATTGTAAGTGAGTGTTGCATTAGTGAACAAGAGTCATGTCACATACGGTCCTTTCCAGTCGATAGGGTTTAAGCCGATCGCCAAAACCTGCCAGAGAACGGTTAGTATCCTAATGTTGATAATAAAGCAGGCTTAGAGAACACATACTTTGACGAGGACTTCTCCTGGATGAAGGATAGAAGGGACATGATGGTCATCTACCAGGGTATATTGTTCTCTGGCCGCCTTCAGCAGCAGAACCCTCTGCTTTGCTCCCAAGGGGCTTGCAGGTGTTGATGTATGTTCATCTATTTTTGCGGGTGTTGTATTAGGAATAGAAGGCTGAAAGTGAGTTTCAGAAAATATATAACGATGGAAAGTCGACGGCTTATTTGGCAGCTCTTCGAGCTGGAGACAGGTAGTGGTTGACATGATGCTAGGTGCTACCAAAGCCATAATTTGAAACCAGAACCACAAACAGACACGGGTACCAAGCCAGGCTCTATCTATATTTCGTTTAGGATTACCAATATGAACCATTTCTCGGGCGAGAGATCTAGGCAACGCGCGCTCGCCACATAGGAGCGGGGAGTTGATATCAATGCTTACCGAAAGCACGCACATAGCGGGGCGCGTCCGCCGAACACTTGAACCAACATATCCGGCGGAAAAGGCCTGAATGAAAGTATAATTACTTACATTTGGGCTCTACCAGCCTATCTTAGGGCCCCAAGGCATGTTCAGGGTGCTGTGCATTGCTCATGGCGGGGCCTGAATGACGTGATAGAGACTCCTCGTTGGCAGTCCCGGGGGAGGGGGACATGATACACTGAATTTACAAGTTGGTGTGATCTACCTTGTGAATCTCCCGTTTAATACCCCATACTTAATTCAGATTGGTCACGGGTCGAGGCCTTCAAGTGTGGGCGGAGCTTAGGGCAACTGCAACAGATTCCAGGTAAGTAGCCCAATGAGATAGATAAGTGATGGACTGGGACTATGGCCCTACGAACTGTTTTTTACAAACATATGTTTTTTGAATTTTGGTGCTGATTACGTTTGAGCACGACAGTGAAGGTGTTTTTTGGAGTTGAGTTGATGTGATCCGGGGTTATGATGACGAAAGATCGAGTTTGTTTGGTTGGAGTTTCAGGGGTGCACCCAAACTCCCGGACTTTTCACCAGTCATTTCTGGATGATCAGATAAAGGCCTATGACTAGGGTAGTAGTATGTGTTTGATATTGTTGCGAGTCTCCCAATCTTAGAGACTTATGTATCGGAGTCGTCACTGGAATGGTTGTCGGGCAGGTAGGACCAGTGGAAGCTTCAAGCTTCATGAATGGACATAATTTGGGAGCGCCTTGCTTTCCGACCTCGGTGCTTTTTTTGGCTCGTAAATTAAGAACGAACGAATGACGAAATATACTTTCCACGTTTCTACTACCATCAATTATCCAGGCCCATTATACAAGTTGCTTAAATAACCTAGTCATACACCCGAGGTCCATCATTAAGACATCACAATATCAGGGTAATCGCCATGTTATCTATATAGATATTGTAGCTCATTATAATCTTCCTTGACTTTGTCTTGTATCGAAGTACTTACCAAGCAAATAAAAATGTATGATCAACGGCAACCTTGGAGCAGATCTAGATTCAAGCGCCCGATGATACGCGTTTGCGTACGATCTCAAACATCAATGTTAATTATTCTCTCGGCCGTAACGAAATAATCATAATCAAGCCCATATGCATCTAAAACCGAAAGCGCAATAAGCAAATGCGAATTAAGGTACCTTAAGGTCTCGGCCATCCTCCAACATGACGTGTGCTGCAGGTCTAAAGTTCGTGCGAGCACGTAATCTTGATCGAAAACAACAACATCCCGGACCTTCAATGGCGTATCGCATCTCAATCTTTCATATCCATGCGGGGAATGGAATGTCAAATTGCCGATGTTGCCATGCCGCCGCGAGATATGTCATATTCAATGTGGAGAAATCTCTACACCATGACAGATTGGTCGTTGAGACGGCGTGTTATTTAAATTGATAAGAGTTCAGGGTCCAGCCTCCATGCAGCCTTTTTTTCAAGACAAAAAATCGAGCTGAGACCTCTTCTTGCACAGCACCTCATGACAAATATAGAAAAAGGCACATCTCCAAAGGATGAGGAGGTCAGCGATACTTATGAGCCCCAAGTTGGGGAACCATTTCCAGGTAAACAGAACTTCCCCGTAATGGAGTATTCAAGCTCATTTTGATTGAATAGTAAAGTGGTATCGTTCGACATTTTATAATGCCCTCGTTCTGGGTCTCTGCAACCTCCTCGCGCCGGGTATATGGGGAGCAATGAACTCCCTAGGTGGCGGAGGCGAGGAGAAGCCCTACCTCGTCAATGCAGCCAACGCATTGACCTTCGGCCTTATGGTCGTATCGTGCTTCCTGGGTAGCGTTGTCGTCCGATTTATCGGCATTAAATGGACCTTGATCATTGGAACAATGGGCTATGCACCATACGCCGCAGGATTATACACAAACAATCGCTTCGGAGATTCATGGCTGGTGATACTGGGCGCAGCACTCTGTGGTATCTCAGCGGGTATTTTCTGGATGGCTGAGGCTGCGATTGCGCTCTCGTATCCTGAACCCTACAATCAAGGTCGCTTCTTAGGATTCTGGCTGAGCTTTCGAGTTGGAGGTCAGATTTTGGGTGGCGCAATTAGCTTGGGTATCAATGCCAATCGCGCAACTGAGGGCAGCGTGTCGTACACTGTGTACATCATCTTCATTGTACTTCAAGCCTTGGGTCCATTTGCGGGATTGCTTCTAAACACGCCATCTCGTGTGCAGCGAAAGGATGGTGTCCCCGTGCGCTTGAAGGTGAATAACAGTGTCGGGTTTGAGCTTAAGCAGATGGCAAAGCTGTTTTTGAATCGTAAGTTCCTGTTGATCATTCCTTTCATTTGTCAAGCTGTTTATACAGAGGCGGTGATGTTCTCTTATGAGGACTTGTGGCTCAGTGTGCGCGCCAGAGCTCTCGGCTCGTTTCTCAGTGGGGTGGTTGCACTAATTGCAGGGAATCTATTGGGTGCTTTCCTCGACAAGAAATCAATCTCGCTCAAGGTGCGGACGAGATCTGCCTTTTTCTTTGTCGTTGGATGGCAAGGGCTTTGCTGGATCTGGGCAGCAGTGAACACGACACAGTTCAACAAGACAAATACAGTGTACGACTGGGTTGATCCTGGGTTTGGAAAAGCTTTCGCTCTTTTCTTGTTTTGGGTTGCAGGCTTCCAACTCAACTACATGTATCTGTGAGTTCAGTCTCAACATCATTGGACGACCTTCGAAGCAGCTTGGCTCTTGCTAATATGGACATAGGTTCTTCTTGGTCGGCAACTTGGCAGATGACGATGAGGAAGTCGTCCGGATCGCTGGTTTGCTGCGTGGAACCGAGTCTGCTGCGCAAGCTGTCAGTGTAAGTCTGTCTAAAAGGCCTGTTGTCCATTTCAAATGCTAACCTGCTATTCTGATTCCCAGTATGGTCTCAGCAGCGTGACTGTTATGGCCGCAGTGGGAAGTGTTTACCTCAACTTTGTCCTGTGGGCAATTGCGATCTTACCTGCGTGGCTTCTGGTCAAAGAAGTTGGGGATCTTTTTGGGGACAAGAAGCTTGAAAGAGAGTCTCGCGCTCTACGGGAGCCATCTGACACCGAGTAAATGACTGGCACGACTATTGCTATCGGGGTATCTATTTGGCCTTGTTTAGAAAAACAGCAAGCTCTAATATTTTGGTGAATGCTTCAAATCCTGCTGTTCCGAATCGCTGTCGGGTAATAATATGTACAAATAACAGAGGATCGCAAACAATCTCTGTAATCTATGCCAATGTATGGGCACAAGATCTTCATGCCATAGACTGGAATGATAGGTTATCAGTGTTGAACACCAGCAAAGCTAGTCGATGCCGCACAAACAATCCAATTAAACCACAAACAGTCTGAACTCCAACCATGTGCCATGCAAGAGTGTCCTCTCTCATGGGTCCCATCCAAACGAGCCAAAGGTTCAAAATAGTCAAATTCGTCGACTCGATAATCTGGTCTTCTTCGTTCTTGACCACACGCACCAACCGTAATTTGTGGAGAATTTCCAACGCTAATGCGATTAAGGGAGAAGGGGGAACTGTCCACTCAGTGACAGAGGTCTCCAAAAGCCCTGTCGCAGCGTTGAATTTCGGCAAGCGGTGACGGGGACAAGGAATGATATGAAAAAGTTGCGGTGTGGAATACAAAAAGTTGAAAATTTGGGGCACAAACAACAGGAGCAAGGTCTTGCTGAAATGTCCAAGTATACCCACAACCGCAAAGACCATGCCTGCAAAGTAACAGTAGGTGTCACCCACAAACACTTTGGAGGGATACCAGTTATGACACAGAAGTGCAGCCGATACACCAATAAATGGTAGCAGGAAGTAGATGGAGAACAAGTGCGAGTCTGTAGCCGGGTTCGGGTATGGTGTGAGCGGCGCCAGGTACAGCGCATCATTAAACAGGAGTTGAACCGCAATCACCAGTGACTGGGCTACCTCAATCCCATTTATGCCTGCGAACATGTTGATCGCATTCGGACAGAAGATCGCTACGGCTGCCATGTACATGTAATACAGCCATCCGAGGTCAATAAATTCCCCAAGGTATGCTTGCAGTGGGACTGGCACGACAACATGGGTGACGCCGAAGTCGACAAAATACACAATGAGCATGGGGATTGCTGAAAATGCAGGAATCAAGACCTTGTGTCGCCAGCGGATATCGAGCAAGTCGTCACCAATCCCAAGGATGACAATGCATTGCAAAGACAGCAGACCTGATAAGTATGATGCAAGCTATCAGGGAAAAACGTTAGTTCGGTGGGACTTCCCAGCTAGATAATTATCGGGCAAACAAACCTTTCCATGGGGAAATCTGTGGAGATAGCGACCCATCTCAATGTGTTGGTCTTCAATAACCACATCGCGATTACCTCCGCCTGAGGTTGCTGCGACAATGTCCTTGTAAAAGGCAAATGGAATGAACACGATCAGGGATAGCAAATAGACCACAGCGCATACGGCTCCCATAGTTTCAGGTCTAAGCCGGTGGAATTAGTTACTGATCGCAACGCCAAAAGTAATAAGCAAATATTAAGTGGAGTTTATACTTACATTTCAGGCTTTCTTGGCTTGGCCATATCCTTTCCCTTCAACCCTGCCTTAATGAATACCGGTCCAAGCCATCGAATCATGCTATAGGCGACGGCAAATGATATGCAAGTTAGCGCAATCGAGGCTATCAAGGGTGCACCATCGCCCTGGAACGTGTTGACCAGCACGCCGAGACCAGCTCCCACGAGAAGCAGCAGGCGCCACGTTTCCGTCCGAGAAAGGGTACTTGAATGTTGCATCTCGAGCGATTGACACTCGCACAAATTGATTGAGATCTAATTCTAGCAAGAAACGCGAACACAAGAAGTGAACACCTTTCTTATGGAGCACGGCTTACGCAATGTGTCTTCATGCGGAAACCAATCGCGATAAGCTTATCGGATCTGCCCGCCGTATTTGACCGCCCCGGGGCGGCAGAGAACTGATGATCGCGGCCAAGTAAGGAAACCCGAGACACCTTTGTTTCATGTCACGACATGCATATGTGGATGTGAAGGCGCATTATTGGCCCGTTGCTAATTTTTCCTAGCCTAAGTCAATCAAGGCAAAATAGCTGGACCCAATGGGTGCAATGGAGCACCCAGAGATGGCGGGTGGGTTTGCCGACTTCGATGCTGGCCACCGGGATATCGTCACTGTCACCAAGTTCAACTTTTACGGCAATCGGATCGTCACAGCCTCCGCTGACCACCGCATGAAAGTTTGGGATCTAAAGGATGGCCAGTGGCAGTTGTTGGACACATGGAAAGCTCATGACGCGGAGATTCGTGATGTAAGACCTGAATACCACAACATATCTGCTTGTGTCGCGTAGAAACGCGCTCTAATATACCATCGCAGGCAACATGGAACGGTCCATTTACAGGCCAGCATATTGCAAGTGTTGGAGAAGACATGAAACTCAAAGTATGGCAGGAAGATGTAACACAGTCGCCCAATTCTGGCCGGCGGTTTAGGTGTATCTTCCGCATGACAGCGCCCCACCGCCATCCATTTGTATCGTTGGACTTTCGCAACATTGACCTGGAGTCATGGATGGCCGTGATCACCCGCGATGGCTACTTGATGGTCATGGAGCCTGTTAGCCCGGATAGCTTGGCGGAATGGCAACCGGTCGATCAGTTTCGTGTTTGCGCAGCACCCGAACGTGGAGAAGAAACAAGTTTCAAGGTCCAGTTTCACCACGACCCCACCGATATCACACATTCTATCCAGCCGGACTCAGATCGGAAGAGCTTATCATTAGTCGTTGCGGCAATGGATTCGGTCAAGGTCTACCGCACCGATGCCAACCGACGATTCTACCATGCCATTGAACTGAACGGGCATGCCAGCCTGGTTAGAGATATCTCATGGGCCAACGGCTCCGTACGAGGATACGATCTCATTGCTAGTGGTGGCAAGGATGGTTTGGTGCGTATTTTCGAAGTCTACACGACGCCTATCAATCCCCAAACCCCCAGTTCGCGGAAGGTCGAACGGCGGCAGCAACAATCGCCATCCGTGCGTGCCACACCGCAGTCTGGAATTGGGAGCGCCCTGGCGAATCAGGATTCCGAATCAATTTCCAATCGCCAAGCCAGTGGCGATTCTCTGTTCAAGCATTCCTTCAAGCAAGTTGCGTGTGTAGATAGCCGACATCTTGATGTGTGGCAGGTTGAGTTCTCCTTCGCTGGTAAGCAATCACATTTCCTAGCGACATTTTGCATTCTAACGTAAGACGCAGGTGATTCGTTGATCTCTTCTGGGGACGATGGTGCGGTTCGATTCTGGAAGAAATCATTAGCTGGAGAGTGGCTTGAATTTGCTGAAACCGACCTGGCTGCCCAGTGAACCAACTCTATATTCCCTTGCTGGATGATTCAAAATTCAGCTCTTTGTGATAACTAATGATACCCTTGCACTTGTTTTAATAGCATTTATGTATACTTTATTCCAGTTTTAGTTCTCCTGGGAGGTTCTGAGAACCAGTGCTGGGCTTAACGATCTGAGGCAGGTGCGATCTCAAGTTCAAATTCTAGGAATGCACTGATATGTCCACAATTCCGTTGCCTGAGTTTCTCTGTGATCATGGCCTGCATTCGCTATCGCCGTATTCTTATTCCCTGAACACCAGGAATGGCCGTCGGACCGACCCTTGGCACTGGCCTTTTCCTCGCCGGCGGCCAGGCGTTGGCTGTCGGTGGACCGGCCTCCCTACTTGTTTCATACATATTCCTGTCCTTTCTTGTCTACTTCATGGCCACTAGTGTCGCGGAAGTCGCTACCTATAAACCATCCCGCCACGGAACGGTAGTCATGCATGGCTTTCAGTACATGAGCAACAGTTTGGGATTCGCCACTGCTTGTGTCCGCTGGTATACAATGGCAATGTTTGTCCCATACGAGATTACAACAGCGCTGGTCAACATTGGGCTGTGGAACGCTGGGTCCCGCGTCGCCATCTGGCTTGTACTGATCACCGTCATTATCGTCGCCTCAAACTTTCTCCCCGATCGACTGTTCAGAAGCTTCGAGACAGTGTTCTATCGGGTCAAAATCGGCACATTGGCTTGTCTTCTCGTGCTTTCTCTGTCGATTGCTCTTGGAGGTGCGACTGGTCATGATCGCTGGGGATTTCAATACTGGAAAAAGCCCGGAGCTATGCATGAGTACTTGGTGCGTGGTCTACCGGGAAAACTCTTAGGCCTGTTGCAGTGTGTCCATCTTAGCACTGCAGCCTTCACCTTTGCACCAGAGTTAATTGTGCAACGAGCTGAGCAAAGACAAGCCGCTGATCAACCTGAGATACCCGAGAGCATACAACCAGCGGCCATTTCCAAAATTCCGAGACGAGTTTTCGCAGACGTCTGCCAGACCGTGCTTCCCTATATCCTGACCTCATTGGCCATGGGCGTCATGGCCCCCTATGACAACCCGCTACTCACCAACAATGGAGCTGGTGCCGGTTTGTCTCCCTTCGTCATCGGTATCAACACTGCGAGAATTCGAATCCTCCCTGTGACTGCGACTCTTGCGATTCTCCTCTCATCCGTTACCTCGGCCCAGTCGTACCTGTACCTTGCCTCTCGCTCGCTACATGCACTGGCAGATGCCGGCCATGCGCCCACCATGTTCAAAAATCAAAACCACTGGGGTGTTCCATGGGTGGCTGTGGTTTTTACAGCAACTTTCACCGCACTTGCCTTCTTGTCTGTCGTCACGTCCAGCTCGACCATGACAACATACTTCATCCTCTTTGTGAACAGCTCTGGCTACCTTTCCTGGATACTCTCATGTGTCATATACCGTCATTTTCGTGTCCGTTTGCACGCAAACAGGATCACCACTGCTTACCGTCATGCACTTCAGCCAGTGGGTACATCCGTCGGGTTCGCTTTCAGCATCCTGCTGCTACTGTCAAACGGATTAATTTCTGCTGTACCAGGCAATCATAACGGGCCGCGAGGAGCTAGGATCATGATGGCATATATCAGCATGCCCTTGTTTGGTCTTTTATATGCCGTTCATCGATTTGGAGATACCGTTCCATGTCCGACTAGCGAAGAAAGTCGCATGAAGCAAACACCCATCGCTTCAGCAACCAAGCATTGCCCACGACCAAGGGTACCAAATGGGCGATCACTCCAATCCCCGACCACTGTTGAGTTGGATCAGGTCTGGGTGATGGCCAGGGAGGCATGAGCAATTCTGAGGAAGTCGTGAGGGAAACCCGTATACTTAATAGCTGTCCTTTGGGAGTTCCTTATCATTAATCAGCGTTTTCGCAGTGTCTGATCTTTGGGTGTTGGGTAAATCAATGCTACACTCCAGGTGTAGTCGCTTTCACTTACTCCGAATTCTTTTGTAAACCTTGTCATGTAGTCTTTGGGTTTGTTTTTCGTAATGTCTCGATTCTTGTCTGGTTTTTTTTTGTACTCTTTGTCATCGCTTTGTTTCTTTTGTTGACATAAAATGTTTGACGTAACTGCCTTTTGTTGTCATGTGCTTCTTCAGACACCTTGGAAGTTTATCCTCCAGGCATTTCTTTCTTCCACATCTTCTCCTAATCTTCGCATCGCTTTCCCAGGATAACGTGCATACTTCGAGTCCTCATATGACTATTGTTTCTATCCTCTCTTATTCACTGCAGGGTGTCTTTCTCTTACTGGATTATATCGTTCTTCACATCCACTGCCAGGCCAATGTGTGCCTCCTGCCATTTCCACTTACCGAATGTTCCACTTTGCAGCATCTAGTACGATTAAAGCACAAGTTATTCAACCCACCCAGAAAAAGAGCACAAACGAATAAATTTGCAGACCAAGCGGTGTGGTTGGATGCCTCAGGTGCTAGGGAACATGTTCCCGAGGCGGCGAGACGTGCAGAGCCCTGAGCGGGCCGTAACGAATAAGTTTCAATACAATTTACGCCTTGTGATCGACTAACGTTCTGGTTAAATTAGCCCCGTTCCTTGCGCACTTGCGACTTGCTATAGTGGCGAAAAACGCTGCCAAATCACCGGGCTGAAATAAAAATATTGGGCTGCTAGATCATTCTCTTCCCCCCTTTTTACCAAAGCCGGCAACTTGCTTTCCCTCAAGCGATCTTCCTTTCTCTCCCAGCATTCCCATTTCCTCGGACACCCCCTCCGAAACCTGTCAACTTGTCATACACTTTTCCTTTTGCGGCTGTTCTTTTTTTTTCTTCTCCCACATTCTCCCAAGGCCAGGACCAGATGACTTCCCCTCCCGGGCACCTGCGCCACGCTGCTGCCCCATCTTTTCGGATGATCTTCCTTCGTCCCAAGGCCAAAATTCCCACCCATACCCACGTTCCCACTGCAACTTGTTCTACATCCTACGACCTATACTCATTCTACCCTACACACTTCCCTACTATTCTACTCTCCTATTTTCCTATGCTTACACTTATGCCCTATTCCCATTTCTTCATCATTCCATATACAGTCTAGATTTTTCACCCTTCCCAGTCTTTTGTTTCATCCGCTCTCCCCTTACTTGATCATCTTTCTTTTGAGCCACTTTTGGCCAAGGGCAGCCGCCCGCCATACTTCTTTGTGCTCTTCCCATTTTACTTTTATCTCTTCTACTCACAGACTCCCCTTGGAAGGCCACGATGGCCTCATTCTCCAGCCCCTTCGATCGTGAGGATTGACCAACGGCACTAGATTTGGGCTGCCTATCAAAAATGCCGCCCGGCTACTTGGTTATGCATGGAACTCCATGTGCATTGGTGCATTGGTCAGACTTTGGATTACTACATGGACTACTCTTTTGTTCTATACTCGTGACGACGATGACATATGTCCTCTGTTTTAACATGTTCTTATGATGAACTACTAATCTATCTAGATGCTAACTTACCCAGCCTTATCCTTGATTCCTACTTCCATGGTTTTCTGGCTAATCCCGTGATCCCCCCACCCGAATTCAGTCCTTCCCGCCGCTAGTTCAAATGTGGACTAGCGTTTATTACCGTGCTCACCCTCAATACCGCAGAGAACAGGCTCATGACAGCCTTGTTACAAGTTTCCAATGCCGGACACGCTCCAGCCAGTGCCCAGCTGGCCTCCCTCCCGTTTCCTAACTGTTTTCCCCTCTTCCATCCGGTTTTCTATGTTCGTTTTCGGGCTTTCGAGAGTCACCAGCGCGCTCAACCTACGCTAATCCCCTTTCGCTGCGCTGCTGTTCGGGGCCTTTCGCTGCCTTAGGCCTGCCCCATCTCCTCCTCCTTCCATCCAAGTTCACTCAGATTCACCCTCTTTTTCTCTCCTTTTTTCCCTGCGCGTCCCTTTTCTTCCCTTCCTCGGATCCCACCTCTCCATCTCTTTTGTCTGTGTTCCCTCCGCTCTTTCTCGATCGCCATCTGTTCCTCCATTTCTCTTTTCCTCTACGCGATCCCGTCGCCCTGAACCCTTTTCGCCTTCGACTTGACCTGCTGAACGACTTCAACCGGCCCTCCGATCCATTTCGCACCCCGCCCAGCCGTGCACCTCGAATCGCCTCATCGTCGTGGACCCTATCCCCTTTTCGTCCCCTCGATTTTGCCAGTTCCCTACCTGCCACCCTTCAAGACACGGGTCAGTCGCATTCAGCCAGGATTTTCCTCCTCGTCTAGTCGGCCCATCTATCATCAAAATCGATACGTGAAACCTGTGAACTGCTGTGCCAGCCTACTCTGGGCTTGCAGGTTCATGCTAGGACCGGAACCTAGTGTCTAATCGCGCTGTGCCTCAGTTCCACGCGTCTCTCATTGTTCAGACAGAACAGTGCAAAGATTCACCCTCCCAGGTGGTCGTTGACATGCTCGTTGACTAGGGACGGATCGGCAACGCCATCGTTCCTCAATTTTTCCATAATCTCTGACCTGAGAGGGGGTAATCTGTCGGACTATGACAGATACCTCCTCCCTCGCCATCACGCACGCCACCACGGATCCGTACCCGGTCCCCGCTCTCCCAGACTCTCCTGTCAATGGTGCTATTTCTGACTCGGGCGCGCCCGATGAGGAAGAGCCATACACCATCAAATGTATCTGTCAGTTCAATGAAGATGACGGTAGCACAGTATTCTGCGAGCGCTGCGAGACATGGCAGCACATTGTCTGCTACTATCCAGACAAGCGAGTACCGGATGTGCACAACTGCATCGAATGTGAACCGCGTCAGTTGGACAGCCGTCGCGCTGCTGACCGACAACGCCAACGACGGATCCGGGAGCAGAGCGAGGATGGGGACCGTAGGAAACGATCCAGTGCAAAGGCGACGAAGAAAAAACCCAAGGATGGCAAGGATGGCGACATAAATGGATTCGGTCATCAGCGCAGCGAGTCTGGCGCCCGAGATCAACCTCCAGCAAAGAAGACGAAAACGACCCACCGATCCTCTACCTCTATCAGCGCCCTCTCCGGCGCTCCTCACCTCCCCACACAGTCTCGTAAACGACGCTCCTCCACCTCTATTGCGCCGTCTCCTACAAAACTCTCTGGCCCCTCTATTCCTCTCTACTCGAACGAATTCCTACACCTCTACGACGGAGATGAACATCATGTGGACATGGATAGTAATCTTTTTGTCAATGTCAGTCTGGTAGGCGAGTCGGCGTCGTGGGTGAAGAATCCCGATGCATTGGCGCGAGTCACCAATGGACGTCGAGCCGAAGACACATTCATCCGGTCCGACGCAGCACTAGATCGCTCTCGTTGGCCCGCTCTCATCACTGACACCATTGCCGACCCGAATATCGAAATCAGTGGCCGACACCCTACATGGAAGATTGTGAAGACGCAAGATACTGTGCGAAAGGACGAAGTTGTTGGTGAAATCACAGGCAAGGTTGGCATTTTTGACGACTATTGCCTTGATCCCAACAACAGGTGGTCTGAATTACGCCACCCGGAGCCTTTCGTGTTCTTCAGTTCTCACCTACCACTTTATATCGATGGCCGATATGAGGGTAGTATGCTCCGATACACGCGTCGATCTTGTCGTCCAAACGTCACCATGAAAATATTTATCACCAACGATGTAGAGTATCACTTCTGCTTTGTTGCCAAAGAAGACATCCCCGCAGGCTCGGAGATTACTATCATGTGGTATCTAGATGCACAGTTGTCTGAATCATCTAATGGGTTTGTTAAGCAAGAATCCGGGGATAGTGCGACAGATGCTGCAGCCGTGTGCATCAGCAACACTCTTGCGAACTTTGGTGGATGTGCCTGTGAGCATCCACAAAATTGCCTGCTTGCGAACATTGATCGCCGTCGGCACCCAAAATCGCTTGATACCCCTAAGCAGATCAATGGGAAGCGGAAGAAGGCCAACCCCAAACCGGGTAAATCTCCGTTGGATGCGCGCCGCGGTTCGACTAGTCGTGCCGGAAGTGAAACGACTAAGCATACTGAGGATGATGATGCGGCTGTAGATAGCCGCTCAACATCAGGCTCCGTGCGAAAATCTCTCAGTCGTGATATTAGTCCAACTGCTTCTAACCCGGGACTTACTGGTCTTGGAATGTCAAGTCGTGAGCGTCGCAAGATTGCTGATGCTGAGAAACAATTCCAAGCCTTGGAAAACGATCAACGCACCACGGCCCAAAAGAAGAAGAAGCGCACTAGTGCTCCCTCTGCGCAATCTCCTACGCCCCTCGCCAACGCAACATCATCGCAAACTTCATTTTTCGCATCACAACGCGGATCCCACAAAATGCTTCCCAACAATAATACAACCGGCGATCCGCCTCAGTCTCCCACTACAAGCTTGTCACCAGGCTCATTGCCTGCTGCTCGTGCTGCAACCTCCTCTCGCGGTAGAGGACGGCCAAGTACACCCCGCCTTCGCGGCTACCGGCCTAACTATGTTGATTCGGCAATTCAATGCAATCGCGATTTTGAGGACCTTCCTGCTATCTACCACCGTCAAGAGCCTCGCTGGGTCCATCCCAAGGTGAGAATGCTGGAGCGTTACTTTGCAGACTGTCGGCGCCACAGAGAGAAGCAGGAGCGGGAGGAACGGGAGGCCAGGGAGCAGTTAGAATCTGCGGGTTCTGATAGCGTCAACGCAGGGGAATCGGTATCCCCTCTCACTCAATCGCCAAACGTTGCGATGACTGCGGATGTGGACGCGGATACTTCTCAGATTACTGCTGTTACGCCATCGGCTACTGTCGGCAATCCTGAGTCCGATATCAATCACCCCGATCAGCAACCAAGCAAGCCTCCGCTTTCCCCTCATTGGCCATCCACTGCAGCCCACATCACCAAGCTTCCAGGTTCGACTACTCCCATCAACCATGGTAATCTGCGTGTCTCCATGCCTCCCCCCAGCATTCCTGCCATCCCTCTTGCAGTCAGCCCCGGATCTGCATCCACCGCTAGTCTCGCTTCTCCCTCCACTGTTGAGGCATCTTCTCCCCATTCTGCACAAATTCCTGCTGCGCCTACTGCGACGCCAGCGAAGAGAAAGCTCACTCTGGGCGACTATCTGAGCCGCCGAGGCACCTTGACAACCCCCACCTCGGAGAGCTCTCAGGCTCAGCCCCCCGCTGCCGCTGCTGCCGCTCCTCCTGTGGCGAACCCACCTGCCACCCCGGGATCAGGTTATGCAGCAAGTGCCGACGATGCGCAGGCTCCCGCCAATCCAGCACTGGACAACAACGCCTTGGACACCAAAGTTGACGCCTCCCAGGTTGAGATCTCGCAGCCCAGTGATGTCGCCATGAAAGATGCCTTCGATTCGGCAGAGCCTCACGACCCCTCGACCTCTCAGTGATTGAATCTTCTGTTCGCTTGATATCCTTATGCTCGCTTTTGTTCTTATATCTTTATCTTTTTATCTTTTCTTTTCCATTTACCGCGTGTGGTAATAATGGCGTGGTCGCTTGACGAAACCTCTCCGGAATTACGTTTCTACGACTTCAAAATTCTTCTCTCGTGTGACTATTTATTCTTACAAGGGTGGCAACGGCGTTCGGGCTGCGTGTCTGTGTGACGGTTATCTATTATTTTTTTTTCTTTCCGAACGGCGTACACGGCGTGTTCAAGGAAATGGGAAGGTCGGTTACGGAAATACCAGGATTCGGGTGGGTTATGGCCTTCGGTGTGACTGGCCTTGTGCAGCACAGCCGCTTATCTTTATGATCTGTGAGATTATCTACCGAATATCTTCTCTCCTTCGACATGGAGTTTCCATGGTACAGGGTAGCTTGTATGAACATTATTATTATTAAATATTCGTTTTCTTGTGGCTGTAGCTTGTAACGGTAGAGATGTAGCCAATGAGGACTTGACATGGTTCCAAGATCGATACAGAACATTTGAAAGCACTATACTATAACAACAACCTTAGAATAATTGTCTAGATCCTACTATGTTCAGCATCCACATTCCACGGTTGGATCGATGTCTGAAGAGTGCTCAATATTAGCTCAATATCTACGTCTCCATCATCATGCTCCTGTATAACAATTCCTTCAAGGCAAAGTATTGGCCCAGTATGAAAGTGTAGCATGACAATAAACGAATCCATTGAAGCATTGAGAAGGCCTAGTAGAGAGCTACTAAATCATCACTATTAAAGCACCGACTGCTAATACCTCTAGTGATGATCTGGTGTCAACAACATCCACCCACATGATCGATCGATCTTGATTGACATGTTGAAGTTGTGATTCAATGGCTCTTTGGCCTTAAGGTCCATCTTGGGGAGAGGATTGATCTGGAGGCGAAATGATCCTCTCGTGTGATTCGCCGATTCTAATCGATGTGGCGAGCCTGGGATATCAGGCATGATATTGAACACATCACTCCCGAAGACATAGATACTTCTGTTTCTTGCGCTTCCTCTCTATTTTTCCTTCCTTTGTTATAAACCCAACTTCCACTTCCCCTTTTCTCTTTGGCCTTTGGCCTTTGGACTTTGAACTTCCTTCTTTTCAATTAAACATCTTGACCTTCATCATGTTCATGTCTTGTGTACTTCGTATTTTCCAACATGTATGTTTACATGCACCTTACTGTTCTTTCCTACTATTGTGCTTCACCTCTTGCCCCTTTACACTTTGGCTCTTCCTCTTCCTCCTGTCCACTCAAAACTTCAATCCCAAGCAACTCCTGCTGGAATCCATTGCCCGTATGTCTATCAACTTTGTGCTGATGATTTTCGCAGGTTTTTGAGTGCTCAGCATCAATTACAGCTTGGTATCCCAGATCAATACACTGATCACTTCGGTCCCTGAACCACTTCCCAACTTGCTTTCGCGAAATTCCAGGTACCTGCTCACTGGCCATCCCCGTTATTGTGACTCTGTGTTGACCTGATTGTGCAGGTTCTTCTTTCTTGAACCTTCCATATCACACTGAGTCTGCTGAAAGGCCGCTCTTCCATCCTGATGCTTCTCATCAATTCCACATCTTGGAATGCAATTCTTGGACTCGCTGGCAACGAAAATTCAGACTTTTCCTTGTTTTATTGTGGTGTGGAGGCACAAGCCACAGGTTTCTGACAGGCATGCGGTGAAGAAGCACCGGCCAAACATCTTGCTGCCTGAGTTCACTCTGAACAGGCGTCATGTATCTACCTACTTTATGTGTCAGGACAAATTCAGGCTGGTCTTGGTAGTAAGCTTTCCAATTTTCAATTCAATCCACACAACTGATCACGCTGATCGACAATGCTCTCAATTTGCCTCGACAAGTTCTCCCGACCCATTCCAGCTGCATCTCGGCATTGTCCGGCTCTACAGGTGAGATTTCAGCTTGACACCGTAGTATGTAGTTGAACTTCTTGGTTTGCGTCTTCTTACCAGCATTTGGGCTGACAGTCTCTTTTCTTCATCCTCCATCTAGGTCTACTTTGATCGCCGCTCTCAAATATGGGCTGCAGACTTTCTCTACTTCCAAAACTCGTTGTCCAGCTGTATCGCGGCTTTTGTTTGGTCACCCTGATTGATAACCCCTCACAACTTGCCTTGACAAGGTTTAAAGTGAGTTTATAATCATTCTCTCCTATGCTTCCTCACTGACATTACAGATTGTGCGTGTCCTCTTGAAAGGTCCAAGCATCGAACTCGAATTTCACACTGGTAACATAAAACCATCTCTTCATTGTTTCTTTGTGGTTTCGTAGACATGTCAACGGCAGACATGCGGTGAAGAAGCATCGGCCGCATTAAGGAGAGCAAGCACTGAGCTGTCACAAAAAGAAGGAAGAAAGACAAGACAACAAGACAAAAACAACGATGGCACAAGAAGATTATACTTGAAGTGGTCTGGGAGTGGTGGAACAACAAACATAATCAACAAAACTACTTTCCGTTACTGCTTGGAATAATCTTGATGTTGACTCTACCCTTGATGTTCATGTTAAGGATTTGTCTATCGCAGTTGAGCGCATGGCGCTGTACATCATGAAATTTGAAGGTTTTAATTCACTGATTCCAAGTCTCCTTATCCACGTAATCTGAACCTTAAGGCCTTGGCCTGACTGGACGGACCTTAGAGCCAGAGAGGCGCAATTGGAACCAACCGGATAATCGCACAATCGCAATCAAATCAATCGTATCAATCATATCAATCGGCCCTACCGGCTCAATCGCGAAGGTTAAGATTAAAGTTTACACTTCGGGATGGAAGAACTCGTCCCGAAGTAAACCCGAAGTAAATATGATTCTCGGGAATTTTTTTCGAATACGTTGTTATCCGCGAAGCATTAAAACTTAATGTTGCATGTCCCGTTTTCCTTTCCATATTTACTCCAATCGATCTATTCCAGACAGATTCTCTTGTGGAAAGAGACCAACAGGGAGGATATCATGGACAACATGGGGGATTAGGAGCAAAGGAACTACTTCGTTGACACTCATTTCGCCATATGACGCCTATACTGCTCACAGAGTGCGTAGATGGAGGATAGACAGCGCTAGTAGTCAGTTTCAAAGCTGTTTCAGGGCGCACCGTTAGAGAATTAACAGCGTTAGTAGTCAATTTCAAAGCTGTTTCCTTCGATGCCTTTCCATCTAACCTTCATGTTCTGCTCTTGACAAGTACCCCGCAGATAAACCAGCATCATATCAACATGGATACATTCGCGCTCTGTCTATTTTAGAGCGTCTTGATTCTCCTTGCTGTCTATCTTTTTGCCATTCGGCGGCCTCCTCTTCTAAGCTGATTGACGCGAGAACCCCGCAACGCGTCTCAGGGTTTTCTTGAGCCAACCTAACAGTCTGAACCTCAATCAAAGATTGTATGCATCTGAAACATGTCGAATTCCTGTCCTCGTCGCCTTTCGGTTCTTTTCCTGTGCGTGGGCACACCCTTGACGTACGAGTGCACATACTCGGAGCTCATCTACGAGCTCAGTGAAAGAGCCGAGTACTTCAAGCAAGTTCGGCAGCAATACCAAGCCATTCTTGACCTCATTCAAGGCGGCTATGATGTTGTCTTCGTCAACGCCGAGGTTATGTCGAGGCGCAGATACAGCGACGTCTGGCAAGCCGTGGTAGAGTTTGTGCATAGTGGCGGAACAGCCATCTGCATCGGCGACTTCAACAGAGCGTATCACCGCATCTCTGATCGCAACCCGCCTATGAATCCTTACTATTTGCCGAATCCCTTCAACACGGCCGGTCTTCCTTGGAAGTTTGAGGAGAAGTACAGTTGCCGCATTTATCTGAACGACCAATACACTCCCTTGCCCGATGCGCACCTGGTAAATTTGCCTGATTCTTACCACACTCATTCGGTTTTCTTGACGGGGGTGGATATCGCGGATGCTTGGTATCGCTCGACTCTAGTTGATATTGCTTTCCTCCCGGTGGTTGAGCCGCACCATATCAACCCTCGCGTGAATCCCTTTGCTTTTCCGGTTGTTAGGACCGAAGTCGGCCGTGGTAGGCTTGGCTATGTGGGTGAGATCGGTACCAGCACGCCGATTTCTATTATCATGGCCATGGCTGGATTCCCAGCCGTCTAAGCTGGTTCCCTTGTGTCTGTGAAGATCATTTGCCCAAGTAGGACTAGAATTTGATTTCAATTTGCAAACTGTCTTTCTCTTCATAATAACCCATCATTTGAATGGTTAAACTGCTTTCTCCGGTTCAGTTCACTCTCTCTTGGATGCCAAGCTCTGCGAGCAGCTATCTCACGGAGGCTTTGGCTTCGCATCACTCCTTAACCAGCTTCACATACCAGAGTAGCCGATTGTGAGTAAGCAGGCGCTTGGGTATATACTTGATAAGGTCATTGCTCTGGGATTCAACACTGCCCCTTACCTAATCCCCTTACTATCATATTCAGCTAACAATGCGTGGCGTTAGGTCAACGATTCGTGGGTAATCATGAGTCTTTGTGGTGATGATTCCATGTCATGTTGATGACTCCTTGTGGTGTTGCTACCAGGGTTCTTCGTTGTTCATCTCGGAATAGTATGCAGGCAGGCAGGTGGAAGCGTGACCGCTTTGTTGGACACGAAAGACAAGTTGCTAATAATCAGCTCAAAAACAAAGCCAAAGATATAATCGTTCATTTCCAATCTGCCAGAAAGAAGAAATATAACGGAAGTTTTGACGATATGAGTTTGGTCTGCGTAGATACGATATGAGTATGACTCAAACGGTGTGTCGTCGGGGCGATCGCTATCCGCTCTATACCTTCCCCTCTTCACCCAATCTATCAGATATTCATCCAAAATGAACAACTCAATCAACGAGTCTCTACAATTAAGAGAAATACCCTCTCAACCTGAGTATAATGCTTTATCGCCACATGAGACCGAGCAGCCCGTGCTCGCTCAACCTGATGGGGGCAAGGCCGCTTGGTTGATGCTGGTGTCTTGCTGTCTCATTCAAGTCCCAGTCTAGGGTGTGCCTCGCGTTCTATATCCTAAAATCTAAGTGTCTGACTAATCCTGTATATCAGGCTTTTCGAGTGTTTTTGGTGTTTTCCAAGAGTACTACTCCTCGAATGATTTACTGCAGGGTAGCAAAGGAGACTTGGCGACTGTGGGGACTACATCCACGGTACGAGCAAGCATGTCGAACATTTATAGCCATTGACCGGATCTGACACATTAACACTAGGGACTACTTTATCTTCTCTCGCCAGTCACTTTCACCCTGTTGACTCGGTATCCACGTCTGCAAATCTGGTGTGCTCCAACGGGACTAGTCGTCACAGTGATTGGCTCCTTGCTTTCTTCCTTCTCGGGAACAGTATGGCAGCTCATTGCGACACAAGGCGTAATATGTGCTATTGGGAATGCGCTGCTGTTCAGTCTTCCTTCTCTCTTTCTAGACCAATGGTTCATACGGAGGAAAGGGCTCGCACTGGGAATCATGTGGGCTGCAAAAAGTATTACAGGTGTTGCTCTGCCTTTCATTGCGAGTGCCTGTCTGAACAAATTTGGCTCGAGTACAACTCTGAGGGCATGGACCGTGACTACGGTATTATCATCATATACTCTCTCAAGGTCCGTTGGACAGTCTACATACTAATTGAGTATTCCCAGCTTCTCACGACATTACTCTCACTACCATTCATGAAGCCTCGGATTCCAGTATCGACATCAGCTTCAGCCCGCCCTCTTGATCTCAGTTTCCTCAGGCTGGGCACTTTCTGGATGCTGCAAGCAGGGAACGTCATGCAAAGCTTCGGATATTTCCTACCGTCAACATACCTTCCAACCTACTCGACAGGACCGGTCGGTCTGCCCGTGTTCATGGGTACATTGCTCGTGTCGCTTTTTAACGCAACATCTATATTTGGTGGTATTGCACTGGGAATACTGTGTGACCGATGCAACGTGACAAATGTGCTACTCTTGTCCTCTGTAGGATCTGCATTATCAGTGCTTCTCTTCTGGGGCCTGGCTTCGTCTGCTGATCCAGGTTCCCACGCTGGGGTGGCTTTATTGACCGTTTTTGCCATTTCTTATGGATTCTTCGCTGGTGGGTTTAGTTCGACTTGGTCGGGTATTATTACAGAGGTAAAAGATGAGTCTTCACCATCACTGGAGACTGGATTAGTGTTTGGTCTTTTGGCTGGTGGAAGAGGTATTGGAAATGTCATCAGTGGGCCTCTGAGTACGGTGTTGATCCGCCAAGGAGCGCTGGGCCGTGATGGTGCCACAGGATATGAAACCCAGTATGGGACTTTGATTCTGTTTACAGGTATAACGGCCTTATTGGGAGCTTGGGGCTGGATGTGGCGATATATGAGTCCTGCGGTACGCTGTTTCCACTAGGGGTGTAGCTGGGGAACAAGAATAGACTTACAGATGTGACTGTGAACGATAAGAAGAATGGTGGTGGACTTTGAGGCAGATTTGACAGTATCTCGATCATCTACACCTAGCATCAAATAGGCGTGATGTCCCTTGTGGCGCTTTCAAGCTTCTAAAGATACCGAGTTATCCGGATTCAATGATACATAAAGGATAGCCGGCATGTCAAAATGAGCATCAAAGTGCAGAAAAAAAAAATAAAAATAATAAAATAAAAAATAGAGATAACAGTCAGGTCCTGAACCATTGATCTTGCATTTTCAAGGTACCTGAGCAAGGTTGGAAACAATAACCTTTACGGCAGCATTTCATTCTTAGCTCCTCCACTTTCACCACATTACATCCCCATAAAAATCATGAAAATACATACAAGTCGATGACGAATAAGTTAAAAAAGATCATTACGTTCTTTTTCCCAGCCCGTAGGCCAGATCCCACCCGCCCCCCAGTAACATGAGCCTTTTAACTAGGACCGGAAAGCATCACTAGCCAACACACTTGTCTCAAGCGAATTTGATCAGGTACCGCAGAGAGACTTGAACTATTACACCAGCAGGGCTCATACTTACATTATTTCTTTTTTTTAAAAAGGGTATCAGGGAACATACGCTAACTTTTCGGTGCCTCCCTCACCTTGCACCTTATACTCTGCACCTTAGACTTCACACCCTATACTCTACACATATGCTCCAAGATTTTCTGTTTATTGATGTTTATGATGCTTTATCATCTTCCAAAAGCTTCGAGTTCAAATATTGAAGGAGAACAAAAGTGAATGAATTGCTTAATGAATTGCTGAATGAATTGAAACTTCTATACTCAAGAAAGATTACGATATCTCTCAACAAACTGGCGAGTCTTGGATCACGTGTCGACTCACAGCTTCCACGCGAAATCCAACCAGCCTCAAACTCCGACTCCCAATCCCAACCCAGCTTCTCCCAGGGCCTTACACCCTCAATCATCACAATGGCAGCAGCCGACCCATCAGTACAAGACCCGCTTCTTTCGCTGCGCCGAGCCATTGCCTCGGACAGCCCCCCAACCCCGACAACCTCGTCCGAGCTCTCGAACGAGCATGCGACAGAGGACCTAGCCCAGGCAACACACCTCTATTTCTCGCAGCCAATCCCACAGTCAATTCCCCTCTCCATATCGACACGCTTCACGCGCATCGCATCCGGAACTGTCGAGTCCGCCGTCGACCTGCGCAGCATCTTCTTCGCGTGGCAGAAGAAAGATGTCGCTATCCCGGAGTACATTGCCTCCGCACAGGAGCTGAACGAGGCGCTGAAGTTGAAGGGACCCGCTGAGTCCGGAAAGGTTGAGGAAGTTCAGAACCTACCTTTCGTTGAGCGGTTGGATCTTATTACCTGGCTTGAGGGAGCGTCAGATGAAAGCGAGTACATCAAACCTTTAGAAGGCGCCGCGGCTGCCGCGGCTGCTGCTGCTGCTACAGCTGCCGGTGCTGCTCAGGCTGAAGCCTCGGCTGGTATTGCGTCTGGCGTTAAGGGGGGTGTTTCCACTGTGCCTAGTGGTGCTCCTGGAGCGGCGACGCAGGCCGGAGCTCAGGGTACTCGCCCTCAGAAGCCGATTGATCCTCGGCTACAGGAGATTTACAATGGAGAACGGAAGACTGGAGATCGGAATACCGTGCTGAGAGGCATCAAGGCTACCGTGAGTGTTTCACTCGGCATCTTCGACACCCACTGCCAATCCCAAGGATAGCGAGAGTAGACAAAGCTAACGTCACTAATAGGACTTCTCCCACGTCCGCAAGAGTGCTGAGATCTTCCTCGATCGCAACCGCTCTCGCCCTGGTCAATCCACCAAACCAGGCAGCAAGATGATTCCCGCACCCTCAGCAGGCCTCTCGATGCCCTCCCGCAAATCCAACTCCAGGCCCGACCCCATCATCCTCCTCTCCCCCTCTGCTTCATCTCTTATCCGCATGTCAAACATCAAATCCTTCCTGCAAGACGGCATCTTCGTCCCACCAGACCACCCCACACTGTCCATGTCCACCGAGGCCAACTTCATGGAACTGAAGCGGCCACTACGCCTCAAGTCTGACCCATCCAATCCCAACGCCGCCAGCGCAGCTAGCAAAGCAACCAAGCCTACCAAGTTTATTCTTGTGGATGGAACAACAAACTTCAAGCCGGAGTACTGGTCGCGACTTGTGGCTGTTTTTACTACTGGACAGACTTGGCAGTTTAAGTCCTATAAGTGGTCTTCTCCGCCGGAGCTCTTCAAGCATGCTACTGGTATTTATGTCGGTTGGAGGGGCGAGGAGACCCCGTCTACTGTCAAGGGATGGGGACGTGGTGTGCAGAGCTTCAATGTTGAGAGGTGGGATGAGAAAGGTGGAATCCATGGGGGTGGGCGATGGAGGGATCGGGAGGTTGTCGAGGGAATCTGGACGGCTATTGAGGAGGGGATGAGGCTTCGTGGTTGGGGGTCGAAATGATCATCTAATCTCTATTTTCCTTGATACCTGATATTGATTCCCCTTTGTTACTTACTTGCAATGTTTTCATTTAAAAATGGAATTTCACACGATCAGGGTGCGGTTTCGGCGTTGTTAGGTGTGAGTTGAAGCCTGGATTGCTATTCGTTCCGTCTTTCCTCTTTGGTCCCTACCACCTACTACCTACAATACATCGAGGCTTAATTAGGTAGATAGAGCTGTACCATAAAAACTACATCCACATGTACCGAATCTATGTACCGAATATCTTATTTAGCGTATATCTTATCGATCTATACCCTGAGTCAGTCCAATCCGAGTTACCCCAATCGCCATTAAGGCCTAGACTACACCATTTACCCGGAACATACTCTGATACTTGTTTTAGATCCTGCCACCATGTGGTAAACCTGGGGTCGACCTCGGAAGTCACCCATGGATCTTGAAACGTTAACTGTACGAGGACATATCAGGGTCCATGAAGATCTAGCCCAGGAACCAGGCGGAATCTAGACCTATGATGACCCCAACTCGTATAATACAAGGACTTCCCTCGGCAAATTCTCGATGTCCTTTCAATTCACACAATGATTACTGATCGAATATTGGGATAGAATAGGAAGGTGGTAGGTTTACTGTAAAATGAGATCGTCATGTCCATTGCAATTCCCGTGGGAACCATACTATATGACATACACTAATCGACCAGAACTCACTCGCTGTGCCCAAATGAAATGCAGCCGAAGGAAACAGGATATTCAGAAAAACAAATGCTCATCAATATGGGAGAGATCATGCATGCAATAAATAGGGAAAGAAGAAATAGAGAAATATGTAGGAAATCATGCAAAAAACGCCGTATCTGATGCTCAACAAAAACACAAGGCTTGGAGTCAATCACCCGTCTTTTTGAAGGTTGAATGGCTTTTTTTTTTTTCTTTTTTTTTGGGGTGGGGGGCGGGGGGGGGGGGNNGGGGGTGTCTGTTGTCTTTTCGTTCTTCGCCGATATGGTATATCGGCTCGGTGTTGAATGCAGAGGAACTTCAGAAGCTCCGAGAAAAATAGAAAATGTCATCCAAATATTACAAGTGGTGCCCAATTTCTGGCCTTCTCTATGACATGAGGCATCGATCATAACGTCTTTCATCTGGGTGTTGAGGGAACCAGGGACAAAAGGAAAAGATAAAGAAAATCTCGTGGCGGAGGAAATTAAAACATCGGGAATAAACAGGACTCTGTCGGGATTAAAGACAAAGGCCCAGCTGCATGGCATGAACGCAATGCAGAACGAAAAGTCTCGTGGTCGGAGGCGATCATAACGAGATTGGTGACATCGCTGGAGGAGAATCCTCCTGCTCTGGATTTCCCAAAGGCGACCCTCGTCGCGGGTGGGTGTTATCCCCGCGTTGCAGTCGCACAGTTTGACGGGAGCGGAACCAACTCGATTGGCCGAGTATGGCACCTAGCCTGAGTTCGAGACCAACGAAGCTTGGCGATTATAGGCCAACAGGGGTGGAGTGAGCGATCGAATCACGATGCGGACGGTCACGGCTTGTTGGCTTGAAGGAAACATCCACGCTGCCTCGCGGTAATTGTCATGTCCGTGCGGAACGGCTCATGGTGCGTTCCGGTCCACCAGGGGTCGGTGAGTACGAGCGAGACCCGCCGAAGATGTCGACGTCGTGCTCCTGCAGGACAACGGAGTACTTAGGGTCACGGAGGAATTTCGGAACCGAGTCCTGTATAAATTAGTACTAGGATTTAGGTTGCTTGGCGGATATCAACTTACACTTGACATCAACTTGAAGACGGAGGTCTGAGCAAGTTCGAAAAGGTGAACAACCTCTTGAAGACTCTTAAACATGGATTCATCATCACCCACAGCCTTGGTCATACGGCTGGCCAGGCTGTTACGAAGAGCGTGGTCAATGTTCAACTCGCAAGGGGATCCAGGGGCCAGGAACGCGTTGTACAAGCCTATAAGGTTGTTAGAGCCAAGACGCAGATCAAAGCAGCGTTTAAAATGATACTCACCATAAGCGGCAGCCAAAGTTTCCCGAACAGAATCCACCTTGTTGAATACGCCGGCCTTCTCGGACTTGTGATAGTTGGCGGTAAATTCGGACACATCGAGGTAGAACGACAGGTTCTCTTCGCAAAGGGAGTAGCGCAGGAATTCACGGAACAAAAGACGAAGTGCGGGGTCTCCAAGGATGTGAGTGAGGCGGGCGTTGTTAGAATCGCGGGGCATGCCACGGTTGTCGTAGGTGGTGTTGACGTTGTTGTCACGGTTCTTATCGCGGGCAATCCACCCGCATACACGCTGGCCACGCTCGGTGATGCAATAGATCGAGTACTTGGAAGGCTGGAAAACGGCGTTCGAATCGGGGAAAGCCTTGTCGTCTTGGATCATGGTGATCAGGCCATACTTAAGGAACAACTCGGCAATCAAACATGTCTCGCGGCGCTCAATAGTGGTGGAGCAATCCATCAACCAATCCACGGCTCCTTTACCGGTAAATGTGTTGGTGTAAATCTTTCCGTCCTGCAACTTCCGCTCCCGGGCCATCTTCACTCCCACCAAGCCATTGGTGTAGTCGCTTAATGAGTCGGAATCAGAGGTCGAAATGCTGCTCTTAATGTTGGGCCCATCCTGGCCAGCAAATCGGCGGAAGATGACTTCAATGGTGGCGCGGTCGTGCGACAATTTATCCGATTCGGTGTCTCGCTCCAGGTTTACCAATTGCATAGTGTTGCGCGGGGACTCCAACACATCCATCACGTGACGGGCAGTGATTCCGTTCCGCTGGCAGAAGCGCTGCAGGATGTTAATACCCTTCGGTGTGAGCTGGAACAAGGCGCCCTTCAGAGGAAAAATCGGTAAGGCTTTCCCATCTACGGCCTCGATAAAGCGAGCATCGACAAATCGCTGGCAGACAGAACGGGCCATTTCCTTAGCCATGGAGAAAGTGGTGGTGGTTGTGGTGGTAACGATGCGGGAGGGGTCCTTGGGGTCGGGCATGCGGTTCGATTGGGAGAACTTGAGCGAGCCCAGGTTGTTGATCGCCTCTTCCGAGGTAAAGGTGTGGTCATATCTGGTAAAACGAACCCGGTGGCTGTCCAACTTCAAACTGACCATCAATGTGGAGAACAAGTCCATAAAATCCTAGTAATTGGGGCAATATGTCAGCATTCAAATAACAACATTCCCCCTCTCTCAAAGACATCAAACCCCGTTAGATCTCGCTCAACTTACCTTGGTGAAAGGGCGCTCATCTTCGGTCATGCGCAACAACCGAGATGATGTCTGGTGCATCTTGGGTGGTGCAGTGGGCACAGTGGCCGGAAAATGACGAACTTCTTGTGGAGGAGTCGGTATGCGCTGCAGTGTTAAGCGGCGTTTATGAGAAGGGTTCAGGTCGGCCAATGCCGGAGATTCTGAGCGCGCTAAATCCAGCAGTGGGTTGGAATCGCCGTCTGACAATGGCGGGGTCAAGGGGTTGACGGTCGCGCTCGGAAGCCTTGATAATCTTGACAGACTGCTGGCGGAGGGAGAAGATCGCAATGGGGTGGTTTGGTTGATAGTTGATAGACTAGCGAAGGCACTGGAAGTCTTGGAAGCCAAAGCCGCAAAGGAACGACGATTGCGGCGGGAAATCGAACCGACGACTGACCCCGTAAAAGTAGTATGCAGGGTAGGCGGATCAGTCGCTGGGGGAGGGACAGGGGAAATAGCGCGTGAGGAAGTAGTTATCACCGGATCACGAACAGGAGGAAGAGAATAGTCTCGGTAGTGGTTCACGGAGATTGGCATTGAATGGTTTTTTGGGGGGAAAAAGAATTTGGGTGAACCAGACTTCGGAAAGAGTGTGAAAAGTGGGTATAAGTCAAACAAGTGATACCCACGATCTTGTACACTAAAGGCTAAAAGGGGGGAAAGGCTGTGGTGTAGAAACCAAAAATCATGGGAAAAACAGAAAAACAGTTAAGAATAATTATTATTTTTTATTTTATTAAATGGAAATTCAAAATTCAATAAAAGAAAAAGAATTAAATAAGAAGAATTAAAGCTTAAAACGGAAAAGCCAGAATGGAAAAAAGAAAAAGAAAAGAAAAAAAGGAAAAAAAAGGGAAAAAAAAAGGAAAAGAAAAACTAACTAGAACCGGATACATGGTGGAACTCATAGAGAGTTGGGGAAACAATCTAATACAGGGATCACCGCCTTCTGAGCCTCCTTTTTTTTTCTTCCCCTCTGAAAGGAATGCAAGATACAAAGCTTATCATCGTCAATCATGTCATTCAAAAAAACAATATAGGAATCTGGACAGAGAGAAGAGAGACAAAGGAAAAAGAAAAAGCTTCTGAAGAACGGCCTGTCATCCTTGACCCACAGCCCACGCGTGAGCTCGGAAAGAGTTTGGTGTGCTGCATCCAAACAACGTGGGCCAGGGAAAGGGATTGCCTCATGGTGAAGATCGGTGGGTTCCTTGTTTTGTGCAGGGTCTGGTATTAACAGTAATGACCACTTTTCAGTACATACATAGTATACTGTACATGCACCTATATATCCTTGCCTGTGGAGTCCCTTGCACAATGGAATGGAATATGCTCCGTGCTCGGGCCATAGTTCAACATAGTGTCCTTCTAGAATTTCAAATGATATATCATCAAAAATTCCAGTCAATGATTTCACTCTCCACTTCCATGAACCAAAGAACGGACAAGGCCGAACAGATCCGGCCGGTGATCTTGGTAACGGCCCCATTGGTATTGGTATTACCGTACTTTCTCCAACTCGTGTACCACTGTAGTGTATTCACCGAACCAAACGGTAAATCAGGGAAATCCCCCTGCGCTACGGTGTGAATGTTACCGGGTTAGGCGTTAGTTTTGCCTGATGTAGCAAGTGCCCCCTATCGATTATCGAGCCAGTAATCCGACTCTTCAGCCATTCTTGCTTTTCATTGGTTCCCAATGGCGCCTTTCCTTGTTCACTTCCCTTCTTTACTCCGTTTCTCTTCCTCTCTCTATGGTTGACCCCCATCCTAAGTGGATTCCCTCGGCCCCCTGGACTGATCAGGCAATGATGTGAATTTGCCAACTCACAGAAGCTTGAGCCCACGTGGAAGAATCCCTTCACGCCCCTCCACGGTTACTGTCAGGAACCTTATCGGCGTGGCAAAAAGAAAAAAAATTAAAATTAAAATTTCATCATCGAAAAACTTCGATCTGATCTTATATTTCTTTTTCTCTGGGTCAGTCATACCCCAATCGGAACATTGTCGGAGCATTCTCATTTTTGAGCTTCTTCTTCTCCCCGGGCATGCGTACGGCCTTGCGAACGGCTCGATGTCAGAAGTTCGGTCAGAGAGAAAAAAGAGGGGCGCACATCACATGTTTCACCCTACGAAACAACAGTATCGGATCGGAGCATTTTGCTCTAGTGGAGCCTAGCGCCACCGTGTTCATACGGAGCATATCATTTTGGTTTTACGCCCAAGGTTCCTTTCCAGGCCGGTGTTTGAAGGGGTTCGAAACAACGTGGGTTTGGCCCGCGTGGCGGAGCAATTCCTTCCATGACCTTTCCAGGCGTCGTCGCGCGAGGGCCCATGTGGTCCACGTGGACACACGTGGAGAAATCTGATGTCTGAGCGCACAAGGTCCGTAAATGTGCACGATAACTCGTGAGAGCGGAGAGAGCCTCGCTTCGTCCCACCCACTTTGGCTCTGTTTGTTTCCTTGCTCCCGACTGATTGGTACGCGACAAATGTGGAGTTCTTAGCCCCCGTTTCGGGCGCGGTTCCTGGCGCTCAGGCCAAGAAATTGGAGAAAGAAAAAAAAAAAAAAAACAAGAAGCAAAGCGCCAACGACAAACCGTTTGTTTCAGAGGCTCTCAACGTTCTGGTGCATTTCCTGCTTCCAGTATTAGCTCCTGCATTCCTTCCGGGGCGCGTTTAAAGGGGGATTGTGGCGTCTTAGCTCGTCCTGATCCTTGACTTGAAATAATTTAGACGCACAGACTCACTCAAGTGAACTGTGCTGTCAAAATGCTCCCCTGTGCCGAGGATCAACAAATCAATTACTTGTTCTGACTGAGATCAGGGAAAGAGCCTATGGCATAAAACTCATGTATCCACAGAATACGGGGCTGGTAGCGCTGGATTGCCGATCGCCGTGTAAACCGCTCACTTAAAAACGGCCTTTGTCGGCGCTTTTATGAGATCACCACGTTAGCCTGGCAATTGAGCCTCAACTCCGTTATTCATCATTCTCGTATATCACTGCTGACCGCTTTCTCGTTGAGCCGGTCTTGAACCGCGTCAGTCAACTCCACAATGACCGATCGGCCCCAAGGGATCCAAGGAACAGGAGCACAAATTCCAGGCTTCTTCCAGCCAATGTTGTCAGTCAGACACGTCAGCGGCATCTCCAAAGAGCGAGCTGTGCGAGATGACAGAGCTGGGCGCACCAAGATAAGGCTCAACCGTAATCACGCGAATCAGCGTCAGTGCGAGCTCATCCGCCAGGATCCGGCAAGGCTCGACGACACATGAACTGCCCGGGGGCCTGGTATAGGACCCGGGGGCCCAAGTCTGCGCTTGAGCGCTGTTTGCGTACATTCGCGGGGTGGTGAAAGTTTAATTACCTTGATATAGAACTCACTGGTCGGGTATACGAACCCGGAGGGGGCCTGATCGACCGCCTTTCTATCCAGCTTCCATACAGATCAGGTGTTTCACATATGATACCTCGCAGTGAGATCTATCGACTGCATGTTTCCCTGCTGCAAGCCACGTGGTTTAGGGGTATCCTATATCCGAATACGCTCATAGATAAGAAGCTAGCATAACATTAGAGCAGATCTTGTTGATATATCACTTAGCGCACACCGTACAAAATTCCGTCACCGAATCCCCTGAATATTGACTTAATTGTGTTTTATATTAATGAGCACCGTGCAAGGGGCCAGCAGTCAATCTACAGTAGTGTTAATTTGGGGCCGTCAGCCCTGCCATGACAACGGCACAGTACGCCCGAGGACTCCCGATCGGCCCCCAAAAACTGAGGCTCAGTGCCCCTAACGCATAAAGCTATTAGAGGCGAAGAACCAAGCGGGAGTTTATTATAAGTCTGGCCGCCATGATCGGATCCTTGGCGTAGTCAAGTGCCGTGTCGGAGTAAATCCGGATGCGCAAACGCGCGTCACCTTTGAAAGCAGACATAATACAGTAAGCTCTCGAGATACTATTTCTTTATCAAGCCTAATCTGATATTATTATATGATAAAAACATAAACTGAAACTCCCAGCGACATCTCCGGAGTAGGTACTACACTCCGCCAAGCATACGCAGTAGCAGATTAGAGGTGAGGAATAGCTTGGTATTACCCGTCGCTTCAACCCGCCACCAAACCACCATCACAACAGTTAAAAGTGGGCAGCACCAAGATTTACCTTGATTCAAATCGAAAAATTGAGTCCCACTCATTCTAGTGGGAGCGTACCGGGAATTCTCCAGGCACTAGGCCAATTTGCGGTGAGATTCCTATCTTCAAACGGCGTAAAGAAATAGCCACCGAGTGAAACCAAACTCTTGAGACCCAAATACTGCTCGTAAAATGCCGATCGAAAGGGAGGAGTCAGAATTCCTGGTTGCGAGGGGTATTATTGAATCAGTTATTGTATTTTTGGGTGGAACGAAAATTACGTTCTGTTATGTACCGAAAGTCACTTTTCCTCCCCGGTCAGTGGTAATGTACCATTCTCTTTTGGGAGATGGTGTTACACGCTAACATTCTAATCCCTGACCGCCACGCGAGATGCATGCAGCTTTCCCATTTGCGGTCTAGATGTATTTGCGGCCCGAGACCAAAACAATTATTTTTAAAATTGATCCTACTACGACTATTTGAGCTACAGGCATAACACCATAGGTCGGTCCAGAACGTATAGTCGACTCGTCTGGGGTAATTCGCGGCTGGAGTTGTAAACCTTACGAGTCATGACTCTTTCTTATACAAGCTAGGGATCAGCGATCGATCGCTGACCAATGATGCATAATGTTGGTTAAGATGACTAGTAGTCACACCTGCATTCTACGGAATACATAGTCAAGGGCGTGCTTTGCCCTGGGGAAAGGATAGAGTTTACTTGCTATGATGATCGTCGGTCGGGCCTTGAATTCAAGTCCATGGCTTGGTCCAAATGCATATTCCCAGTGATATCCCTGCATCCATGGGTTACTGTGCAGACAGAGTTGCCTAGTCGGATATTTAGATCCACCTGTCTGACTAGGGTCCTCGTACCCCTGTGGTGGTGCATGCAAACTCTCGTGTATGTATATCCAGGAGATAGGACGTCAAGGGTCGTACGGACAAACACCCTATTCCGATAGACCAGTCACAGGGCATCTAGTGCTCCCCTTGTCTACATAATACTCACCACCGGGGCAGTAGTAACATTACTCGACATGGATGCATGCACATCGTGCGGGAGCCAGCACGCAGCATGTCGGTTGTTCTGCCACGCAGCTTTCGGGATTTCGGCTTTTGGTTTCAGACCATGCTGGATGTCGCATATCTTGGCTTTTTTGTTCCAGTTGTTTCGGTTCTTGTCATGGATGATATGATGATATACTTTGTATGCCAAGACTAGAGATCCTCACATCCATCCAAGGTTCAGTTTCAATAGAAAAAATTATAGTATGCTTATCTTTTGTGGAGCCCTGCCTTGAAATTACTATTTGGAATACAATCTACCAGTCTCTGGAACATGATGTCGAAGATCAAAATTTCAGGGGTTCTCCTCCAAAGATAGGCAGAATAATAGTCAATAGGCCCGAGCTGAGGGCTTGCTGTCAGCAACAGGGAAACAAGGTCATAGAGAGCTCCGCCACCGCTTGGTCTAGATATCAAACCAATCCTGATCCTTAATCCTCTGTCGATTTCTATTTGCTAAATTATTTAAGCAGGGTCAATTTTAATATAGTTTTGTTTTACCTTCCAGCCCTTTCCCAAGCAAGGCATGTGTGGGGACTCCTCCACGTGGGAAAGACCAGCCCCCTAACTAACTTTGGTGAAGATCAAACACATCCTAATCATTCAGACTTTCCTCCCGTATTGATGCCATGTGGCTTGCGCATGGCTTCCATCTGAGTCAGTGATCAGTAATCCGCAACCGGTTGTTTCCGTTCAACCGAAAATAGGTTTAGGCTTCTGGAATGGTGCCTAGGTGGATGAGACAAGAAAAGGGGTTGGCTAGAAGGCCGGGCACAACTTACAGTACTTCGTATAGTATCGCTTATACATTACTTTATTTTGCTGCACTCTGTATTACAAGCTGAAAGATGGGCAGCCACCATCTCACTACCCCTGAAGTAAATCACTAAATCCTTCACAAATGCCGACCAGATATAGGGCAAACCAGTCGGTCTCCCCGAACCCGGGGCAGGAGTTAATATACGAAGCTCAGCTCCAAGTCAAGCTAATCCCCAAAAGGGGGCCAAATCTTGGCACTCAGAGTTTCCAGGCGACGAAAAGGCAAGTAAAAATTACACGCAGATCAGTCGGGACGATCCGAATAAAAGACCCGAAATAAAAACGGTAATACACCCCAATGAAAAATACATGTCGGCCGACTGGGACCCACTCCCCATATTTACCGAAAACAGTCAGGAGCTGCGAGGTGGATCACGTCATAGACTTTCAAACCCGTAGACATCCTCCGTAGGAACGCAGACACCCTATAATGACTGCAACGGAGCGTAATACCATATCCGGTAAGTCGGGATAGATCCATATAAGACTTTGCCAAGGTTTTTTCGCGAACCGATTTAATTACGGCCACTTCGAGCGGGATGGCTGGCTGGTGCTGATACACGCGTGGCGGAATTTTGGCGCTAGAAGACTTCTAGAAGGCTTCTGGAAGACGCTAAGAATTCGGATTATTCCCCCAACTTCCATGGGATCCACTTAAGGGATGTGTTCTGTGCCGGCTCTCGTGTTCGGATCAAATGAAACAATCGTATTGCGGGTGTTTATTTTGGGTAAGTAAAGTAGTAATTATATTGATTTTATTTCATCATTACGTAGTATCTTTTTTGTGTCGGTTCCTAAGACCCAATTTTCAGCACACGAAAAAGGCTTAAAGTGGAGTCGCTGGAGTCCGCATGTTTATCGGAAAATTTCATATGCTCCACGGGGCTAACACTATATGTCTTAAACTAAAAGCGACGTAAAAGAAACCTCCTTCGGGCTTCACCGATACCTCTGGCCCGATGTAAACCGCCCTTTCAGCGAAGTTATCCGCGTTATTGTTTCTCTTGAACTCCACTCCGTGCAAGAAGAGTCCGCACGGGAAGAGAGCCACTGTTTCTCGTTCCACGTGGCTGATCGACACCGAAAATCAAATTGTGACATGTGGAGGGGTTTTTCTGGTTTCTTTTAGTTTCGGTCGGAAGTTTGGCTGCAGCTAGTGATGTTGACCGACGATCGTAAATTCATCAATGACTTGCATGGAGGGATCGTCATCCATGTGGCTTCAAGACAATGGCACATGAAGTTAATGTACTTTGTTATTAAACGTACAGGAGAGGAGATAGAAACTCCGGTCTCTATCATGTTCTTTTATGTAATCTCTCGTCTACAGCCCTCATTCCAATTGAGATTAAAGGTTGGGAATTGGCCCCCATGGCGTAGGGCGCAGGCCGGAGTTAATGCTGACACGCTGAATTAAGATTAGTCCGACCTGGGGGCCAAAATGACTGCCATACCTGTACCCTCAACCTATGACCATGGCGCCAGCTCAATTTTCAAACTTTTGGGGCGTTCCTAGGGTGTCATCGCTCAGGGCAACATTCTTGTCCCTGCCTCCTGTGCCTCTCACCGCTTGCAAGTCAGAAGCGAGATTACAATAGCTTTCAAGCGCAGGCGCGTCACAGCAAATCATCTGCAGTATTCTCTATGCTATGCCCTGTGGATAATCCCCCCAAGGTCAGCTTCCGCAATTTCTGGCATGCATCAATATCGTCATGTTGTCTGCCTCTGCATCGCCTGCACTCCAATCAACTGTGACTCGCTACTGACTCGCTACTGCATGGTGGCGGGGAAGACGGGATCAGTTGAAGATCGTCAAATCATAACGGAAGTGATGTGACTCCGAATCTTCAAATCCTTCCTCGTCGATTCATAGAACGTATACTTTGTTTGGAAAATGCGATTGTCGCTGATTCCGTCCGATGTCCTCCGAGTGACATTTAGTCCAGCGATACCTGGATCTCCAGGCCACATTTACTTTCTTCCCTACAAGACCTTGTGCTAGTGAGAAACTGGTGACGTGTGATTCTTTCCAATAATAAAATCGCCAGGTTAAAAGGGTAAAGCATAAGCGAGAATGAGCGCCTGCAACATTGAAAGCGGGGTTAAACAACACTAACTGAGCAGCTCACATTATGATTCCCACATATGCATGCAACTCCACATGGTCCTGAAAACACGTTTCATCTAGGGCTTTGCAGAATAACATCTCCCAATGGATTGGGCCATCATATAGGGAGGCGCCGGCACCGCTGATCATCAACATGTGGTCCAAATCCCGGTATTCTGGCGATCACTGTTGCACCGGACTTTCCAGAGTACGGAGCATGTCATTGTTCCGATATCTCCGAATACAAATCCCGGCCACCTCTCAGTCCAGTCTTCTTCCCAAGGGTCTAGACTGGAGCTCTAGCTAAAAGCGTACGCGGGCTGCTGCGCCCGGACTATACAGACTTTACTCTAGGCTGACTTTCACCGACTGACTAGTCAAGCAATATCGGAAAAAAAGGATAGAAAATATGGGTGGGCTGCCGAATCTGCAATTCCTAGATGAATTTCCAACGGCCCCCATCTCTCCTTCCCCACCTGCTACACAACATGCGACTCGGGAGAATCCCATCACCACTAAAATCCCGGCTTTTGGTGGATCATGCGATAGTGCAGAAGTGTGGAGTCCTGCACCTCGACCAAAACTGCTTTCTGCATAGACCTAGCATTAGCTTCTTCCCAACATATTGTCGCAGAAACGTGTCCAGTCTCCATCCCCATCTTGCTAGCTGCGCCTACAGTACATGCAAAGGAACATAAGTGCGGCCAATGGATCGAGATCCATCCAGACGGGACATAGTGCACTTAGCGCAGCAGCTATGGAGATAGAGCCGACTAGCTTGAATTGCTTGATCCTGCAGACTAACGTATTGTTTTTGCATGCTCGGTGAAATTGGATGCTGTATGCAGATCAATATACTATCCACTTTGGGCGCAAGAACTTCCTTATTTCAATTACTTCTTATAAAGGCTGCCACCTGGGCAGTTATTGCTTATATTTCAGGTACAGATACACTTTCAGTGTACATTCACCTAGTGTATCTTTCACCCATAGGCAGATAAATACACTAAAATTGAAATGATCGTCCTACCGGGTCCCCTTGCTGCAACTCCTCCCGTTGGGTCTACGACATGTCACTTTTGACACATGGCGAGCACACTTGCATGCCGCGTGCTTCCAGGGTTCACATCTGGGCCAATTATGCGTCGTCTTTATTGTGGCAAACTATAGCGGGATTTCCTAACAGGGGCAATAGTTGGAGGAGGCTGGGCTTACCCTAAGAGTATGTAGTGATTTGCATTCACCTTGTTGTTCCTGCAATATATACCTGGTGGATTGTGAATCTTGTTTTTACTTCTGCTTCATATCACATAATTCTGAAGTACTTTTGGATACAAGACAGAAATATGACATGATTTTTTTTGCTCCAAATCAAAATAAATAAATAAATAAATATAAAGAAAAAAAAAGAAAAGAAAAAAAAGACAATAGAATAGAGAAATGAACAAAACAGTAAAGAATGAAATTCATCCGGGTCTAGGTTTCTGCAAGACGCCTAACACTCGAATATTTGCTATATCCCTGTCCCATGTGGCCAAATCGGGCATACACAGACTTCCATACCTGCCCATGTGTGTATCCCCAGATGCCAAACCCATGCATAGGAACATGTGGATAGCTACTTCCGACATAAAGCCGAAATACTAGTTCATGCTGCCACTTGAGCAGCCAGATTCCGCAATCTAGGACTCAGTAGTTCTAGGCAATCATATTCCAAACCAAATAGCCCTAATCCACTCACCAGTCCCAGCCCTCAAGTCCTTGGCGCTCTGTACTCCGTCGCAAGACGGCAAGGTGCAGACTCAGACAAGGATGGTGCTTGATGATCGACCCCCTTCTCTCCTCCCCGGGTAAGTAATCAATACATAGCCACACAGCACTACATCCAAACCTTCCTTGCAAGCATGTAGCTTCTCCTAGGCAGACACTAATTCTCCTCACCGGAATACACTTATTCCACAGGGGTAAGATCCCGGGAGAATCAGAAAAAAAGATCATCACCGCCACAACTCGGTTTAACACTAACGTCCTAGCGCGGGAGCCCATAGCTTAACAAGGGGCGGGGTGGTGAAAGTTCGCCCCGCTCATAGGTCCGTGGGCAGTGTGATATATCATAATGGAATCTTCGATCAGATCGCATCGAGCGAAGAAACCTGTCAAGATGCGTACGCTAACGAAGGACGACGCGATTTGCCATGTGTTTGGCTTTTCGCGTGGGCTAGTTTTGTTTGTGACGAATGTTAAATTTCGGTGGCGTGGTCACAAGGACTTGTACCTACAGTAGGTTAGGTCAATAATTTGATTGATTGTGAATGGTGGATTGGTAGCCGATGTGATTAAGCGTGAAGGATCAATAGGGGATGGAGGGTGGACTAGTGTGGTCTAAGGCCCTGGAACTGCGCGTAATGACTGGTAGATGGATTACCCTGGTGGGTACATGTAATTCTGCAAAATGTAATAATATGTTTCCGATACGTTTGGAAGTATCAACCATCTCTCCACCATTGGCCAAGAGAACTGCCCGAACCGGCCATCTCAACTACTTCCTCAAAGCTGATCTCAACACGGAACATCTGTCCATCGGCTGTGCCGTTTCCGCCACCGACTGGCGTGACCAGTGCCCAATTAACTAACTTTTCCCAGGACTCGCGGGCCACGTCCCGGCCCCAAACTCGACCGGGTGTGGCAGCGGCACCAGATACCGAGGCGGATGTTTTGGCAGATGTGAGTAGCCGCACGTATTCGGCGTAGGCAGCTGGGAATGATAGTGCGAGTGGTGCCACGCTCTGCGATTGGGGACCGTCGAGTCCTGGGTCGAAGAGTGCTGCTAGACGGGTAGCGGCGAGCAGCAAGGCCAGTGGTAGTGATGAGGGACTCGATGAAGAGGTGATAGATGCGGAGAATGGGAGGGGTGCTGGGTCAGAGCAGGAAAGAGATTGTGAGGCGAAGCTCTTTGGGATAGGAATTTGCATTGCGAGCTTATCGGCTGCTTGGGTGCTGATATTCAGTTCACTGATCGGCAACAGTGCACTTGTCAGGAAGTCCTTTACGGACTTGGTCTGGTGGTAAATTCGCTTGAGGTGGAACTGGAACTCTTTGTCCTCCCACATGTGCTGGAACGAATGTTAGCTCAGGTAGACGGTGGTTTTCTTTCTTTTTTTTGGTGGCTCGTTACCTTTAAATATAATTTCCAGCCCTCCAATAGTGTCTTCCAGCCTGTTGATTCCAGGATGGCACGCTTAGAACCGAGTGTATCTGCAATCTGCAGATTTTCGTTCTCATTGAGATCCAAACTTGCCATGCAAATTTCCGAGAAAATTTCATATGTTCTCGGGAGTGGAACATATACATATCGGTGGCTGAATCGACTCTTCACACGTTTCTCCAGCATCTCAGTCACGTCGACTTTGGTGGTAAGCCCAAGCACCGCAATTGGCGCCTTTCGGGCCTGCGCAATATCGAAAAGGTTGTAAAGCAAAGTCTGCCGGGGATGAGTGACGAACAGGTCAAACTCGTCGAGAATGATGATGATAGACTTGGCAGCAGTTACCCCATTTTTGTTTGTAGAAGTTCCGAATAGCTCCTCGGGATGAGAAAGTAGGGCCAAGAGAGTTGCCATTGTGTCTGCATAAGAGTTGATCTTGATAGTGTCGTCCTCAGTGTTGGTCTCACGACCAAGCTGACGCCACATCTCCCGAAGAGCTAGACGGTCGTCAGTGTGGAGAAAGCCATTCAGACGGACGACATGGAAGTCCTCCCCATGACCCTTCGCAAGAGATGAAATGATCGTTTCGACCATTGCTGTCTTTCCAGAACCTCGTGATCCAAGAAGGAGCATTGAGTTACCTTCACCCACGGTAACTGTCTGCTCAAGCAGATGATTGACCTTGTTGTATTCGCTCTCCAGTCCTTTGAGGGGGATCTGTCGCTTCCCGGCAAGCTTCTCCATAAGGAAACTTGTAAGAATGCGAACCTCTTTATCAAGTCCCTGGTGGCAAAGATTTTGTAGAGCTTCCGCATACTCAGGAAGGGGCTCTGCCATCTCCACGCTGTCCTCCACCTCAGGCTGTTCTTGATGCAAGTCTTGTTGGAGCTGCAATGCGACGAGGTCATCAAGGCCATCATTATATGTCTCCAGTGAGTCCGATTGACCCTCGTTCACCACTGCGGCGTTTGGTCCATTCGATTTCGGTTTGGCGGCAGCTCGTCTCGATCTAGTCCTTGCAAGTGGTTTGGGCGATTTGTCGTCGACATCCATGTCCACGTCATCCACAGACTCCTGTCTCGCCTTCTGTACACTCCTTGCTCCACGAGTACTGCGAGGTGTAGCGGCTGCCCTCCGCGTCGAAGTAGGTGTCTGACCATCCCCTTCGTATCGCTGGGGCGCTTTGCGCTGCCGTCCGCTAGCCCGAGTGCTTCTCGGTGTCTCCACGACCGGCGCATCATCTGCACCATCTAACCCAAGCCCTTCAGGTACTTGTACACTTTTTCTTCGTGTCGATTGTCGTCGGGATGGTCTTGATCGGGGACCGCGGTATTCTTGGTCCTCTTCGGAGTCCGGGTCGGCATCAGGAGATGAGGGCGCGGAGTAGGCATCATCGCCTTCACTTCCCATGGCGACATCGCCGTCTTCATCGTGGGCTGCCTCTTCGGAGACTCTTCTCCGCTTGGCTGCGCGGGGATCTCTCATGGCTGCGTAGTAGTTTGGGGTCGAAGATGTATAGTTGAATCGAAGGGTAGGATCGTTGGGACTGCCGGTAAAAAGGAAGAATGTATTTTCCACTAGGGATTGAGTTGAGAGAGCCCTTGCGACCGTGGGTCTGATCAAGCTCAATTGAGGTACTTTACTTGCGTCTCAAGAATCATGCCGTGCCGGATACGTTATAATTGGGAGCTCATTGGCCTTTTTTTGGATGAGGAAATGGCTTGAGTAAAAGCGCAGGGATCGCAGGGGCTACTAATATACCCAAGTGCGCTTCCCGGACAGTGATTTCAAGTGCAAGGGGAAGCTGTTGACGCTTGTTCGGCAACAAATCGCAATCTCCGTGTTTTACGCGCCTCAGGCGCGAGTTAGTTTCCCTTTTAGTACACACCCCTTGCCGCTTTTTGATCACATGATCTAGTTGATCTATATCAACATGCCCCAGAGCTGAAGCTAGCATTCCACAACAAAGAAACACTTGATCAATTCTCAGGAATAGAGTCTGCGCCAATATCTAAGCTTTGCCCAAGCCTTGATCTTCATAAATATTGTATCGGGACCTGTAGTTGTCGACTTCCAAAATCATGACTGTTATATATTCTTGCCATTCCAGGTGATGAATCGCACTCGTTGGACATGAATTGTCAATAAGAATGATGAATCAGACAATAGAGCATTACCTAATTGTGCTATCCACGAAGTTTGAGTTTTTAAGAATCCCAGACCCGGTTAGAACTTTGGCTGTTTTGTGGCTGTGATAGTACCCGTGGACCCTACAAGTCTCCATATAGTTTACCGCCACGTGCTAACATACAACACCCAAGGACTGACAATAAGAAACATCATATTCAAGGCAAAGAAAGACAAAATGAAACAGCGATCATTCGTGCCGCAACTCACGTGATAATTACATTACAACAAAGCCTCCGAACTCTCCGATAAAAGAGTCTTGGACTCAGTGGGTACCCGTGGACAAAGAGATGGCCATCGCAGCCTTATCGCGTCCGTAGCCACATGGCCTACATCTCGTCACAGAAAAAAAAAATTGACTTGAGAAGGATCCTGAAGGATGGATCATCACAGGTTCAGACCCGCAAAGAGGTCATCCTCCCCGGAGGACTCATTAGGGCTTTCTAGCTCTCCATTATTTTCGAGGACCGCATTCACCACCTTATCTTTCATGGCTGCAGCCTTCTCAAATTCCACGAAGACGCTTCATTTTGGGGACTTCTATGTTCTTATCGGAATCTTCGTCAACCCAGGCAAACCGACGCTTTGTTGCCGGAAGCTTAAGCTTAGGTAACCTGGACTCGTCAGGTCCGTCAGACTCGTTGGGCTTGTTGGGCTCCTAGTCCTTGTTCATGCAACCTTGGCGCAGAGCGAAAGCATGAGGGTTTGCGGCCATGAGTGGATTTAAGATGTGGGGAGGGAGGGGACCCAAACGAAATGAACAACGACTATGCTGATTGCTCCAGGCACAATTGCCACAGGCTCCGCCTAACGAAAGGTGCCCATCGACAATAGTGATGGGGCAGGATGAGAACGGACCTTTGCTACCTCGCCGGCAATGGGTACATGCGTTTCCAGACGTTACAGGAACTTTAATCTCCTGGGTATGTGCGGCCTAATGCGAAGCCGAATGAGTGGTAGGCCTCTGTGTATTTCTACGCCAGTCCACACCTGCGGTGTATCTAGCGAATATGAATCTTCTTTCCCCGTTTCTCTCGAATTGAGGTGGGAAGGGGTCTTCTGAGCTGTCAAGACCAGTAGTGTCGCTTGGCTCTTGACCAAAATCGTCTAACATGGACCCTTCATACTTTCTGTCGCCTATCTCCTTCTCGTCGGGATGGGTCTTTGCCGTTCGTTCCATAGGTACTTGTGTAGTATTTACTGATTTGTCTGAGTCAGGATGGTTGGGAGAACCCCATCAAACTCTTCAATAGTAGGGGATTTGTGGGTTTGAATTACAACGAGCGCGAGGTTTAGTACACTTTCTTTGTTATAACATTTGAAAACCATCACGTGAATAGAGACAGGGATGTATAATACGAATAAAGTACATAGATAATCTCGAAACTCGAAGGTTTATAGGTTGGAAAGGAAAGGCATGCATGAAAAAAAGTAAGTATTGTAAAAAGGCACGAGCATGGAAGGGAAGACCAGCAACACAACATGACCCAGATGTCCAGAGCTAGAGTTAGCGTTATATGACAGAGAAATATTTGAGATATATTGTTGAGTTAACTCTCTAGAGCCTGCGTCAGTTTCTTAAGGTCACTAATAAATCGATCCAAGGTTGTACCTGGACGTTAACTTGTAGTTGTAAAGCTTCCCAAACTATGGAAACCATGTATTATTGACATTCCAGAAGACTAATCACAGTTACTGAACCTGGTTCGTGACTGAACAATCTTATTGGAGCAATATGACGATCTGAAAATTTTGAGACAGTTGCCAGTGAGCATGCCATTATCATCAATGTCGCAAAAGCCTTTCACACTGCCTCTGCAAACGGTCGTCTTCGTGGTGTTGATGACCGCCAGAAAGATATCAACAAATTGAGGCATCTTATGCAGGGTGGTAATTACGGCCTCGGTTAATTAGATAGTTTGCTCACCAGTATCGTAAGACCTCGGGTATACATCCAACATCACAGACAAGTGCTTACTTTGAACTTGCTGTCCTATTTGACAAGAGCAACATTTACGCCAATGAATGCTACAGCCAAAGCATAGACATATACATCTAGCGTACCTCTTGTCTGTCCATCTGTGAATAAATAGAGGCAGCTGATATAAAGCCTTACCCCACTACGCCCCCTACGATGGACGGCGAGAGAACTGGCCCTCTCAATTGCCAGATCAAGACCATGATACGCGTTGCTCTGAAGGATGGCAATGGGACCATTCCCACGTCATTGAACTGGCCACATCTTGCCAACTGATGATCGCACACATCTTCTCTGGAGATGAGCCGGAGTCAAAATTGAAGGGAATTCACTTCTGTCAGTACGCTCACGACTCACTAGCCATGACGATGGAACCCAAAATGATGGGCGTGGAAGCACCATCTGGCACCTATACCTACAGTATGACCGAGCTTGGTTCAAGTCAACTTGTAATATAAAACCTCATATAAGCCGGGGTATACATTGAAGTATCGACTCTAGGAAAGAAAAGGCGCTAGTTTAGTAGGATCCAGTCCTTAATCACCTTCACAGTCTAGATTAGTCTAGTGTGAGTGGTTCGGTACCTGAGTATTTACTCGATAGTATGACTTTTCTGAATTTTGAATACTGTGTATTGCCCAATGCCATTAGTGTGATGTCCGACATACCCAAAGTTGTGATCGCGACTAAATACTCGGAATAAAAATAACTTACTTAGTGTCGGTGACCCGGACCTTTTTTCGATTTATATATAGACGCAAAGTAGTGGCATGTGCCGTGGACATAATTACTACACTTGCCGAGAATTCATCTAGCACTTGGATATGGAAGACGAGGCAGATAAGTTCAATTCCAATCCCGGTGAAACAAGCCGCATTCGCGTCCAGGCGTCTTCCATCCGAGCCGAGGTCCATCCCCGACCGAGCTCCATGGGGTAACCTTAAGCTTCGCAGCGGATCTTCCCTGCTACCTATACCCTATGATCTTACCTTGCGCCTCTTTTTCCCTTTTATCCTGTCCTTTTCCCTCTTCCATATACCCAAACCTCACACGCCATGTCCACTCACCAAGTACTCCCGCCAGCGCGGGAAATGACCGACTTCGAGCAACACGTCTACGAATGCACATTCATGATAGGCAAGGAAGCCGCCGACGTAGTGCGTATACCTGCCCGATACTCGAAGCCTTTTCACCACATGAGTACCTACTGACAAGCTCAACAGCGTTGGGACGTTAACGCCCAAGAATGCAACCTCCGCTTGGAATCTGCAACCCGTGGGCCACCCACTAAAGTAGCCTTCACGCTCACCATAACTCCTTCTCTCAGCAATAAACTCGGAAGCCTGCACGGGGGATGCGCTGCGACCCTGATTGATATCCTCTCGACCACAATTTTGCTAGGAGTCTCCACACCTGGGAAATTCGGGTTCGGTGGCGTGAGCCGGAACTTGAGGTTGACTTATCTCCGGCCCGTGCCCATTGGCACAGAGGCGAGGATTGTGTGTGAGGTTATGCATGTTGGAAAAAGGTTGGCGCTTTTACGGGCGGAAATCCAAAAGGCGGATACTGGGGATGTTTGTGTCGTAGGGGAGCATGAGAAAGCGAATACGGACCCGGAGGTTGATCAGAGGATTTGAGGTATAGAGTCATGGATATTTATTATGGGACGTATATACTTGATACCCAGCTGCTTTGGTGTGATTCAGAATGGCAAATATCATAAAAGAAGGAATGAATGATGATGAGAGACAGGTATATTTGCGCTTGCTACAACCTCCTGTTTATTCTGACCGGGCACCTGAGGCCCGTGGAGGAAAACGAAGAATCAACGAACGACAGAGCTTCAAAAATGTCCAAGAGAATATAGTCATCCTAGCATCTAGGCCATAGATCATACCACGGAAGGATATCTGAATCTACTCCTGAGCAAGTTGCTGGTCCTCACGGAGACCCTCAACAACCAACTCCTCACCAACAGCACGGCGGTAGATATCCCGCACGTCGACTAAAGAGAACTGTTAGCCAAGCGATTCAGGTGTGCATTGTTGAGCAGTCTAAAATCTTACCATTTGTGGTCTCGAAGTGAGATGTGGCATCGTAGCTCTTGGAAATGAAGATGTTGTCACTGGTACCATCCTCCAGAGGCTCGTAAAGAGGAATGGGAGGAGCCTGAAACTTCTCTTCAATGGCGCCGAGGCGCTCAAAGCCTGGCTCGAGCTCCATGTGGGGGTTAGCATCGTTCTCGGCGATGGTCGAGACAATGGCGATGTAGTAGCCCTTGGGGCAAACGTTGTGCGCAGAGGAGACCATGGCAATGTAAATGTCTACAAAGATTAGCGAGAGATCTCACAAGAATGAAGAATAATACTGACCGTGCTTGCGTCCGACTTGGGATTGAGGAATAATGAGCTGCAGCGAATCACTGCCATCAGTCTTGTCAATGGGGTGCTTCAAGATGCAGATCGCCTTGAGCAAGTATCCGGTAACGCGGACCTTGCCAGGGAAGTAGGATGGATCGGCAATAATCTTCTTTGTCTTGGTTTCAAACTTCATAACCTCGGCGTTCTCATCGCGATCCTTCATGGTGGCCTTGATACCGGAGACCTTGCCGCCCTCGTACAGCACCTCATCGACGTCGGTGTTCAGCATGTAGGTACCGCCGTAGATAGCGGAAAGACGAGCAAAGCCCTGGGGAAGCTCACCCAGACCGTAGAGAGGGTAGATGTATGGGGACTTTCCGTAGCGGGCCATGGAGTTTACGTAGAGACGAATGCGGTTGATAGCGTCGACAGCCACACCGGGCTGGTTGATGTACTCGTCCGATGGGTACAGAGCCATGGAGTGGCCAACGAAATCACGGGTGTTCTCCTCGAGGCTGAACTTATCGTAGACATCCTTCATGGTGACGGCGGTGATGTTCAGACCTAAGACAATTAGCTACTATATCCCTCAGGCAACATTCCCATCACATACCCTGGTGAGTAGCAGGATCCTCCTCCTTGAACTCGCCAACCCACTCGAGGAACTTCTTGGCTCGGCGCTTCTCAAAGAGACCCATGAGAGAAGAGCGCAGAGCCTCAGCGGCATCGGAGGGCACCTTGGCCACGGTCGCCTTGGGACCCTTGCCCTGCTGAACATAGCTGCCGGCGATCTGCTTGAACTCGAGGTATCGGGTGACGTCGGTGGAAACCAGAATGTTTGTCAACTCTCCGTTGGCCATCAGCAGTTTGGGAACCAAGTCGATGTTCCAGTCGTTGACTCGGCCGTACTTCTTCCAAGGCTCCTCCCCGGCGGGCACATTGCCGTACTTCTTGAACAGCTGCAGAGACGGTCAGTAAGGACTCTTTCTCGCTCCATCAAGCTGGCATACTGTTTCAATGTTCACGGAGGCTGCCTCTCTAGAGCCATTGTTAGCTATCTTCCATCGGTGGCGTTGTACGAAGCTCCATGTACTTACCCTCCGTAGTGATCATTGCGGTCGATGTGGAGGACCTTGTTACCCTTGACACTCAAAACACTAAGACGAAGAAGGAAAGGTCAGCAATAGTCACAAGGCATGGTCGGTGTTAGTTTACTTACCCAGACAGAACACACTCGGTCAAACCTGCGCGAGAAGTTGGTCAGCGTTGGGGAGGTGTGGAATGGCGGGGTAGCAACGTACCAGTGCCGAGCACCACGACATCATATTCGGGCGCGATATCATCCATAGTGGATATATTGGGAGGATATTGGGGGTAAGATGGATACAAAAGGGAAGGGAGTATGCCGGAGGCAAAAAGGGAAAAAGAAAGGTTTCTCCTGGTATCTTGTCCCCGCGGATCAACAGAAGCGGTAAGAAGGGGAGACTATTTGACGGGCCCGCCACTAGTGACTTAGTTTACCTCATTCACGGAGCAGATTCTCTACAAGGCCCCCTTTCCCAACCTATAGGCATCTAGATTTATAGATTAAGCCCCTGGGTCTATAATTATCTCCTCTTTCCTCTCTGAAGCTCCCCCTGAATGGATTCGTGAATAACCACATTGCAATGGTCTAAATTCAGGGCCAGACAAGCTTCCAAGATAGGCAACGCGTTGTTGATATTTTACATGAAAAAAGTATATAGAAAACACAATGAAACATCAACCAGAATATTGCTACAAATTCCACATGGTTCTCGACCATATCTCACAGCTGTGATTGGAACGACTTCACCTTAAGGCTTGGAGGCTTTGATCTCATCCTCAGCCTCAGGGGCCTCCATGACATCTTCATACTCCGGGCGAGCTCCCTGCTCATACAGACGCTGTGCCTCCTCCCAAGCGTACCAGCGCTCACGCAACACATGTTTGATGTTCTTCATGGTAATTACGATCTAAGGAAATGGATTGATTAGCAAATCAAGCTCCGAAGATACACAGAGGGATATGAGCCAGGGAGGGCATTGGAGTCATAAAATTATGTCTTGTTGGGGCAATAGAAACTTGGTAAGGACTGCCAAAAGAGGGGAACTCACAGTCTTGTCCCGGCCTTCAGCCTCGTGCTCTCCGTATCCAGCCTTCAGGCGATCTCTCTCCATGTTGGAAGTAGCGATACGGTTGCGTTCCTTAATGCAGACCCACCAAAGTTTGTGAAGATCGTCCCAGCTCTTGTCGCGGAGTTCGGTAATAGCCCATGAGCGACCTAAGAGTTGGGAATAAGCAATTGGATTCACAAGAAATAAGAAGACACTAAAGAATGAGTTCACCCACCGTGAGCCATATCGAAATCCGGGACACTGATGGCCTCACGCGATGGAGGGAAGAATCCCCAAAGTCCATGGTCGGGGTTCTTGGGCCGCGGAGGCAGGTTCTCGGAGGACACAGGTTTCGGCAATGGGTACTTGGAAACGCCAAGTTTGAATCGTGGGCCAGTGCGATGAATGGCTGATACGGCCCGGACTCGGTTCAAGTCGCGTCCTCGCTCACGGCCAGCGGCAACGGGAGTCGTGGAGAAGCTCGAGGATTGGGATGGAGGCGTGAAATGGAGGGAGGGTGCTAGGTATGGCGGCGGCAATTCAGCCAGGGGAAGGCCCCCGTACTTGGCCAAACGAGCGACAGCTGGCCGATGCATGGTGTTGGAATTGACGACTGCAGGGGAAATGCAAGATGAACGGAGATGCTTTTTTTCGGGCTCAACGGACGGTCACGTGCACACCATCCAAGTGACGCTTTGCTACAATGCAAGACACAGCGACGATTTATTTGATCCCCGACACTGTAACGCTTCAAAGGTATCGCTTGTTTTGTCTGAAGGATAGATTCTTACGTTCGTCCTATCCAACAAGAACATCTGATTCGTCATACCTTGAGGCTGCTTGTGCTCCCCATAACATCCGCGCGCCTAATCACCCAATCGATTTGCTCCACCTCCAGGCGGAGCAGTGCCGCATAAGTTGGAGAGGGCTTTCATGGTGGACTACCATCACTCCACGGATACTGCGTCGGTTTGATACTTTACTGTGTCTAATCCCCGGGCAAGTCCTGGAAAAGTTCTGGGATCATCTCTCTCAACCTTGTCCCTGTTATCTCAACTATGAATCGACCAGGTTCGTCAGTTTCTTAACCCTCCGAACCCTCGTCCCCGGCCTGCCCCCGCTATAGAGAAAAATGTCATGGCACCCCAGCAGAGCCTCCTTTATGGATCGGATGGGAAAAGGATGTTTGCCCGCCCAGTATGGAACCATAAAGGACGTTTTTACTCCAATGGCAGTTTGTGTTCAAGACATTTCCACCACATGCGACCGAGACATTTTCGCAGGGATCTCTAGACACATTCCTGGGCTGAGCCGAAGCATGAGCATGATTTGAGACCGCGTAGATCTTGCTAACTCCTTGTTCTCCCGTGCTAGGATCTGGTCCACAGCCGCTACGAGGCATGTCCGGATTCCCCGCGCCGCAGCAAGCACAAGCCCGAAACGCAACATTGGCCTCCGCACGATTGCCAAACGGAAAATTGGGTACGTCGTCTTCGGGCTCGTGATGGATTGCGTTGTTAGGACCGGAGCTATGGGTGGATGCTAATACGTGGGGTGCTGATCTAGGTGGCGCAGCGAATTGGAACTTCAATCTGCCTGTGAGCGGAACTCCCACTCTACAAACCAACCAGCAACGAAATATGGGAACTATGGGCAGCTTTGCGCAGAGCTTGAGTGGTTCTCAACCAGCAACACCGCTAGATCTCTCGTGAGTGAACTTCTGGTCGATTAAACAATTGACTTCAAACCTGGAGTGGTCTCCAATGCATTATTCTCGAGAAACTGACATTGATTGTGCTTCAGCGAATTTCCTTCACTTTCAGGCGCACCCCAGCAGTCACAATCTCAGAACCCTGGGCAACTCGTTTGGGCCAACGCAAGTCAACGAGCCGCACAGCATACCCCCGTTCAGAGACAGCAGCACCTGCCCACGTCGCAACCCCCTTCTCGAACCTCCCAATCTCAACCGCATCCCGTACAGCAACCGTCGCAAGCCCCTCATGATGACATGTTTCCTTCTGCCGCCCAGTTCACCAATCGACTGGATGATTTCAGGAATGGTGGGCAAGGAATTAGTAGCCAGCTAGGAGCCGGAAGTCAGCCTCAGACGGGCAACATCGAGGAATTCCCTCCGTTGGGTCGAAATGTTGCTGCTGAGATTGGCCAAGATCGTCGGAGCTCATTGCTGCAGAATACTGCGTTTGGGAGCTACAATACCAGTATGTACCGGCGTTCCCCGTTGTTGTGCGGGAAAAAGTATAGGCGAAAATGATAAGCTGATTCCTATATGCAGGTATTGGAACATCGCGGTCGCCCGTTAACCAAGGGCCCAATGGGGTTTTGGGGCAGGAGAAGGAGGTAGGTAGATCGGCGATCGTCTTTCCCAGGCCCCGCACTCACCGACACTACAGGACTTGAACAACACCCTCATGTCGGGTCAACGCAACTTCAGCGACCCGCAACAATTGCAGCAAAGGCAACAACAGGCCGACGGCCAGGATGTTTCGGTGGTCGCAGGTGCTCAAAGTGCAGAACAACCACCTCTCGCACAGATGAGTGAGCTTGACCGATTCGGCCTGGCCGGCCTGTTGCGCATGATCCACAGCGAGAGCCCCGACGTGGCCAGTCTGGCTGTTGGTCAAGATTTGATGACCCTTGGCCTGGACTTGAATCAGCCTGAGTATGCGCGCCCGTTTAGAACCCATTGGCGACTCTAGCTAATGAATACCCACGTGCCTTAGACCTCTCCACACCTCCTTCGCATCTCCATTCGTGTCATCCATGTCTGCGGTACCGCTGGAACAGGATTTCTCCCTCCCCTCTTGCTACAATGTTGCAAACATTCAAGCCCTTCAGTCCCGAATTCCTGGGTTTAGCGACGAGACCCTCTTTTACATCTTCTACAGCATGCCCCGAGACATCATGCAAGAGCTGGTCGCAGAAGAATTGATGACACGCAAATGGCGGTATCACAAGCTGGAGCGGTGTTGGCTGACTCGTGATGAGACATACCCTGGCCCTGTTGATGTGGAAAGGGGTGTAAGCGAACGTGGCGTGTATCTCCTGTGGGATCCTGCCACCTGGAAGAAAGTCCGGGTATGTCATTCCTCATTCGTATCGTGAAATTGGAATTATATTTGCTGACTTATCTTTTCATAGCGCGATTTTATCCTTCGGTATGAGGATCTGGACAACCGGCTAGAATCCAACCGGATCGTCCCTCGTGGAATAAGTCAGGCACATCATACTTCATAAATGGAATTGACGTGAATATGGCTCGGGTCAGTTCTTTGTTCAATCAATGGTGTCAGGCTGTCTGTTTTCTGTAATGTTGCTCTACAGGTGGCCTATAGTACAGTGTCGTTCGGGATATGGGCGTGTTGATTTACCGGGAAAACTAAATGGGCTACATGGGAAACCAAGCCATGATCTTACTCGAATGGCTCTTATGACCTTGTCAGATTTGTATTAAATGTTCTGGATTCGGATTTTCTGCTCGGTGTGCCTGGGTATCTCTGGCACATTACGTTACCAAGTAGCTATATCTTTCCAAAGACTTAGCATACTGCAGGCTTCTGCGCCGTTGAAAGGATCGCCACCCACTCCCCAGGCACCTCGCCATCCTCTCCGTAGGCACCAGCCAGATACTTCTCCAAAGCCGGCTTAACCTTGTCCTTATTCTCCTTTTGCATATCTTCCGACCAGCAGCACTTCATCAACAGAGGCAACATGAACATGGTCATCTCCACAAATTCAGCCAATGGAAGGGAATTGTGTTTCGTGACAGCGTTGACTTTGATATCACGGTAGCCTCGGTCTCTGAGCTGGGTTTCAATCCATGTCACCGAGTTCCATTGACCCTTGCCTATCATGCTCAGGAATTCCTCGGCTGTCGGCCATGGTAGTTCGTTGGATATTGTTGAAATCGCCTTTCCGGCCTCCTGTAGCCAGCCCGCTGGATGATTATCCTTAGTTTATATTCGTTGATATCCTCGTATTACAGCGACTCTACTTACGCTCGATCCAAGTAGCGAAAGCAATTATTCCCCCTGGTTGCAAGATGCGGGTGGATTCTATAGCCGGGATCGTTAGATCACATTAGATCAGAGAAAGGGTGAGTAAATTTACCATCCAAGGCCTCCAAGCCCCGTGGAAGGGCCATAAATGCTAATAAACATGAAAGTATGTGAGTCAAGGACCAGTCACTCATGAAAATATGACGATGAAAATATGACGATGGAGTATATACATACCAAAAGCCGTGTAGACGTGTGAAAAATGCTCCGATGGCAGCTTTGTATCTTGCGCATCAATAGTCTTGACCTCTGCATTTAGCCATTTCTCGCTGTCTATCCGGCGTCGGGTATACTCTAGCATTCCGTCCGAGAAGTCGCCACATGTCAGCTGCCATCTGGCTTTGACTTGCTCGCCCAAGCCGTGATTAAGGACACTGGAGATGACTCCGGTACCGCAAGCATTGTCAAGAACCACCAACGGACGGTCTTGGTGCGACTTTGAGCCAGCTACCACGCCACTCTGGTCGACGAGTAGTTGGGCGAATTGTCCGGTGACCTTTTCACCGAGCCTGTAGGCTTTGATGAACTTGTCATCTTCGAAGAGAATGTTCCAGTCCGGGGCATCTTGGGCCATGGTTGACTTTTTGGATGAAGTTGTGATTGATGTTTATATGTATATGATGGATCTGTATGTGATATGGAATCAAGTTCATTCTGGACTTCGAAGGTTCAAGTGGTGCTTTTATATGTTTGGAATGAGCCATGGCCAGGCTTTCGATTTCCTTTTACTAGGCAAAGGGAGTGAAAAGTGTCCGAGAATGTCTCCGCGAAGTATGTCAATTGGGGTGAAATTATGCATAAGCTTTCAATAACAGTGAGAAAGCGCCAAAACTGAAATCATTGTATAAAAAAAGCTGAAGCTATTGGCCAGCCTGTCTACCTTGGTAGCAAGGTTTGAATTGAGTGCATTAGTGCTGATACTAGATGAGGCAATTAGACGGAGACATTTACGAGGAAAGTGTCCGGGGTATACGCTCTGCGTTCACGTGACCTGTGGTGATTATGCTTACATCACCCCAACGCTAGTGCAAAACGGGCAAACCATAAACACCTGATTTGCGGGCAAAACAACAATCGCGCCCCTCTTCATCTCCTCCGACCTTAGATGCACTCCGCCTAGCGAGCCGACTCGCTGTCGCAACCATGAGGATCACAGAGATTGTGATTGACGTACGTCGCCATACTCCAAATTTTACGCACTTTGCTAATTGATATGTTCCAGGGCTTCAAATCGTACGCTGTGCGTACGGTTATCTCGGGATGGTGCGCAAACGAGCCCGCTCTTCGGACGACAAGACCGAAGGCAAGATCGCAATGAGAATGAGCTAACAACATGCTCCAGGGATGAATCATTTAACTCCATTACCGGTCTGAACGGTAGTGGTAAATCCAACATCCTCGATGCCATTTGCTTCGTCCTCGGTATCACCAACATGAGCACTGTCCGAGCGCAAAACCTCCAAGACCTTATTTACAAGCGCGGTCAAGCCGGTGTGACCAAAGCGAGCGTGACCATTGTTTTCGACAACCGCGACACCTCCAAATCTCCGATCGGTTTCGAAGAGTATGCGAACATCTCCGTCACCCGCCAGATTGTGCTGGGCGGCACCAGCAAATACCTGATCAACGGTCATCGCGCACAACAGCAAACCGTCCAAAATCTGTTCCAGAGTGTCCAGCTAAACATCAACAACCCCAATTTTCTGATTATGCAAGGTCGTATCACCAAGGTGTTGAATATGAAGGCAGTTGAGATCCTGTCAATGATTGAGGAAGCAGCTGGCACACGGATGTTCGAGGATCGTCGAGAGAAGGCGATCAAGACAATGAGTAAGAAGGAGTTGAAGCTGCGCGAGATCGAAGAGCTGCTCAAGGAAGAGATTGAGCCCAAGCTGGAGAAGCTCCGGTCTGAAAAGCGTGCATTCCTCGACTTTCAACAAACACAAAATGATTTGGAACGTTTGACTCGACTTGTTGTGGCACACGACTATGTGCGGGGCGGGGAGAGGCTGCGCGTTGCAGGTGAGGAGTGTGACAGCAAGCGGGACACTGTCCAGGCATTGGAGGAGAATGCAACCAAGCTGAAGAGCGAGATTGCACACTTGGAGGAGGACGTCAAGCGAGTCCGGTCTGCGCGCGACAAGGAGCTCCGGAAAGGCGGAAAGTTCCAAGGTCTCGAAGACGAAGTCAAGAACCACTCACATGAGTTGGTCCGGTTGACGACTGTATTTGATTTGAAAAACTCTAGCATGGAAGAGGAGAAGGAAAAGCGCAAGGCCATCCAAAAATCTGTCAGTGAGCTGGAGAAGGCACTGAAGGAAAAGCGGAAGATCTACGACAAGCTGCAGGCCAAGTATGATTCCGCTAAAGCTGAGCTCGATGCGCAGAATGTTGAGGTGGAACAGAAGGAGGAATTGCTCCAAACCTTGCAAACCGGTGTTGCCTCGAAGGAGGGACAGGAGAGCGGGTACCAAGGACAATTACAAGACGCACGAAACCGGGCCAGTAATGCCTCCACAGAGCAAGAACAAGCGAAACTCAAGATTGCTCATCTTGAGAAGAGAATCAAGGAGGAGGAGCCGCGTGCGAAAAAGGCCAAGGAGCAAAATCAAGGCCTTCTGAAAGACCTGGAGGGTCTCAAGGCGCAAGCTAAGAAGCTTGAGTCAGAGCTCACTCGTCTTGGCTTTGAGCCCGGTAAAGAAGAGCAGATTTACCAAGAACAGTCCCAGTTACAGCGCGATATTCGAGATCTTCGCCAGCGGGCTGATGGCCTTCGACGAAAGGTGGCGAACGTTGATTTTAACTACACCGATCCTCACCCCAACTTTGACCGTTCAAAGGTCAAAGGTCTGGTCGCTCAGCTGTTTACGTTGAACAAGGATCAAGTCCCAGCTGCTACTGCTCTCGAGATTTGTGCCGGTGGCCGCCTCTACAACGTTGTGGTCGACTCCGCTGAGACCGGTACTCAGCTGCTCCAGAAGGGAAAGCTGCGCAAACGCGTGACGATTATTCCTTTGAACAAGATCGCTGCATTCAGGGCGTCCGTAGAGAAGATTGGAGCGGCTCAGAATCTTGCTCCTGGCAAGGTGGATCTTGCTTTGTCCTTGATCGGATACGATGAGGACGTGCTTGCTGCGATGAACTACGTCTTCGGTAACACTCTCATCTGCAATGATGCCGATACGGCCAAGAAGGTAACATTCGATCCTTCTGTGCGCATGAAGAGTGTCACCCTTGAAGGCGATGTCTACGACCCCTCTGGTACCCTCTCTGGTGGAAGTGCTCCCAACTCTAGTGGCGTGCTTGTAACCCTACAGAAGCTCAATGAAATCACCAAGGAACTGAGGAGTAAAGAGCGCCAGCTTGCCACTCTGGAAGAGAACATGAACAAGGAACGCAAGAAGCTCGATGCAGTTCGGTCAATCAAGCAAGACCTGGATCTCAAGACTCACGAGATCAAGCTCACAGAGGAGCAAATCAACAACAACTCCTCCTCTTCTATTATCCAGGCCGTCGAAGAGATGAAAGTAAATATCGAGCAGCTGAAGAACGATATTGCCAATGCCAAGACCCGTCAAGCTGAAGCATCCAAGGATATCAAGCGCATTGAAAAGGATATGAGCGAGTTTAGCAATAACAAGGATAGCAAGCTGGAAGAGCTTCAGAATTCACTTAATGCTCTCAAGAAGGGCCTCACCAAGAATTCCGCTTCTGTGAAGGAGCTTCAGAAGGAGCTTCAGTCCTCTCGCCTGGATTCCGAACAAGCTGGAAGTGATCTTTCAGCGGCGGAGGAGCAGTTGGCCGAGTCAGAAAATACATTAAAGGCCCAGGCCGAAGAGATCGACTCTTTGCAGCGGAAACAGACACGGCTCAAGGACGCTCATGATATTGCCCAAGCACATCTTGAAGATGAGAGGGCGAAGCTGACTGGGTTTGACGAAGAACTCGCTGAACTTGATGCCACAATCAAGAGCAAATCGTCGCAGATCACCGAGGAGGGTCTGGAGATGCAGAAGCTTGGCCACCAGCTCGAAAAACTCCAGAAAGACCAACATGGCGCCTCTCAGGCTGTCGCTCATATGGAGCAAGAGCATGAGTGGATTGCGGATGAGAAGGAGCAGTTTGGTCGCGCCAATACGCCATACCACTTCCAAAGCCAGAATATCGCCGAGTGCAAATCGACACTGCGCAACTTGACCGAGCGTTCCCAGGGCATGAAGAAGAAGATCAACCCGAAGGTCATGAACATGATCGACAGCGTCGAGAAGAAGGAGGCCGCTCTCAAGAACATGATGAGAACTGTTATTCGCGACAAGAGCAAGATCGAGGAAACCATTCTCAACCTAAATGAGTACAAGAAGGAGGCTCTGCATAAGACCTGGGTCAAGGTCAATGGTGACTTCGGAAAAATCTTCGAGGAGCTCCTACCCGGTAGCTTCGCTAAGCTTGACCCGCCTGAAGGCAAGGACATCACAGACGGTCTGGAGGTCAAGGTGTCTTTGGGGAAGGTCTGGAAGCAGAGCTTGACAGAATTGAGTGGTGGACAACGGTATGTCTCACAAGAAAATCCCTATCCCCTAACATTTAATGACTGACTTTGATGAAGATCCCTTGTCGCCTTATCCCTGATCATGGCCCTCTTGCAATTCAAGCCCGCTCCAATGTACATTCTCGACGAGGTCGACGCCGCCTTGGATCTGTCTCACACACAAAACATCGGACGACTAATTAAGACTCGGTTCAAGGGGTCCCAATTCATTGTCGTCTCCCTCAAGGACGGCATGTTCCAGAATGCCAACCGTATCTTCCGCACCCGCTTCAGCGAGGGTACTAGTATTGTCCAGTCACTGACCGCTGCTGACATGAAATAAACATGAGGATGTGTTTATTAATGATCCCTGTCTTTTTTTTTTTTTTATTGGTCTAGCCTGGCGCGAAGCATTTACTATTTCACGGCTCATTGGTCTGTGGCAGCTGGTGTTTTGTGGTTTCGAGTGTTTGGTCTGGCTTCTTGGTTGGGATGGGATATTGGTTCATGATCTATGTATGATGAAGGCTTTGTTAATTTTTTCTTGCACAAGACTTTAGTCTCTCTTTAGAGGTGAATCAAGATTCATGTGAAATCCTGTAAACTTGCTTTCTTAAACTCTTACTTTGATATATGTGAATCTGAATTCAGCTGCAGCTGTCATATCATGAGCTATAACAGCCCTTATGCCCAAGCGATTCATACGTACATGTGCTTAAATTAGCCAAGACAACTGGCTGGATATGACGTATTGATCAGGAATGTGCTGTTTACTCAAATGTTAAAAACAGGCAGTCAAAAGTACTTCAAGCCTTAGATTCTCTTACTTCATCAAGTCTCCAGGCCAACGTCATATCCAATCCTTAGAGTGGTTACTATGTATATAGTGTTTAGGTAGTCAGGTTTTTGAGGCTATTTCTATACAAATCTGGAAACAACAAAGGACAAAGCAAACACCAATATTGTAATCTCGGAGCCTAGGCACGTGAACTGAAATCGCTCCGAATCTTTCAACCATCATCACTCTTGCTCTTGGAAGTCAACTCAAAGCACCTTGTACCTCCTCTCGCCCCCGGCCCGGACTAGATTGTTCAAACGCTTCCCGAGGTCGGCCAAATCCACATGACCTCCTGCCCAACCCGGAATTACTCCGCCTTCGCCCGCACTGCTTCGACTCAACCAGACAACCTTCAGGGCGCCACCCGACACAATGCACGACGATGAGCCTACGCTCAACATTCCCTCGCTCTTGACATTAGCAGTCGTTTCCTACTTTGTGCTTCGATGGTTCTTTAACCGCGATGAAGGTTCCAGCGGAGGCCGCCCCCGCGGCCGTGGCAACGTTGTTGATCCAGCCCAGGTGGAACAGATCGCCCAGATGTTCCCTCAGCTAAGCACTCGCGATATCATGTGGGACTTGCAGCGCAATGGTGGCAGCGTTGCGGCGACAACAGAACGAATCCTTGCCGGGCGGGGCCTAGAAACGGTACGTGTTGCGACGCTGATGCTGCCATCTATGATACCCTATTTCAATCCAGTCGACCCTAACATTCGTCGGAAATTGTCGCTGTATTCTTGTGGTTCATACTGACTCTTGTATTTTTAGCCTCCCCCGTCATTCCAACCCCAGGTCGTAATGCCCCGCGGGCATGCCCCAGTCCCGGCTACGTCAACAGCCACATCATCTAAGGCGGATGGACAGGACTTGATCTCCCGATATAATCTCAGCGCGAGAATTAGCGCTGAAAACGAAGAGTCCAAGTCGCCTGCCTCCACAAGCGCTTGGGCGCAGAACAAAGAAGAGCGACAGCGTCTGCTTCAAAAGCGCCGAGACGAGATGATCCTAGCCGCACGAAGGAAGATGATGGAGAAGGGCAAGGGTTCAGCCCAATGAGTTGGATCTCCATCTTTTTTAAATATTTGCACCATCTCGATCTTGGATTCTTTCGTCAAAAACCCCCCCAGACCTATGTTTTTGTTGGACATCTCCCACTCAATCACGGCGTGCGGGATGTTCGCCCCACACTTTCGTTTTGTATTAGAGCGTTTCGCATGCTGTATGGTGTTAGGGAAATTGGAATAGCTTTGGTTTGAATCACTGGTTTTTCATGAGACCAGGAAAGTCGGGTATATGAGTCTATATACATTGAATATTCGTCCAGGGGCATTGATCCACGTCGCATATGCACCTTAAAACGCCAAAGAGAAAATCGTAAGATCGCCCAATATCAAACCCTCCATGCAACGTTTAAAATTCCATGTAATCCTCCTCTTCGTCTTGGGTACCGTTGTACCCGCCATTTGCTCGCTGCTCGGCCAGCTGTTCTCGCCGAGCTTGCTCTTTTGATGCTCCGATTTTCCTAGTCGTTCGATCAGTATAAGTACTCCCCTGGAGCCCTTTGAGTCATGTATGTCATACCGGAGATTATCAACTACACCCGTTAGGAATCCACGTTCCTCACCCAACTCCATCGCACCGACACCTGTAAGCGCAACTCCGCCACCGCCAGTTGCAGCAGCATCCAGAACATCCACACCAGATCTCATCTTTGACATGCGCACCTCGCGCAAGTCCTTCAACAACCGTCGGATTTGATCGGGGTCCATGAGGTCATCACTCGCGGCATCAAGTAGCATATTCCCGACCTCAATCCAATGAAATGGCAACGCAGGGACCTCCCCCGAAGAAGTTCTCGCCTGCGCAGTATTATGTGGCAAGAATGGTGGTGCAGCGAAATATCTCTCCCCGTCCGGTGTGTATTGTGGTCGAGCTTTAGGTTCTAATCCAGGCTCATGCATACTAGGCTGGCCTGGTAGCGGGGGCGGAGGCGAGAAGGCATGCTTGTAATCCTGATGTTGAGACTCAACTTCAAGAATCAGACTGAGAGGTTCTGGGTGTAGCCATGTGGGGGGTATAATGTTTGCACGACGTTGACGTTTAAGAAGCAGCGCAAGCCAGAGGGGAAGGGAGGCACGGCGGGGTGGAGCGAGAGGTTCGACAGGTCCCTGAATGAATCAATTAGTATTCCTCGGCTGTTAGAGCTCGAAACTGGTTATTACCACTTACTCCTAGTAATTCCAGGCCCTCGAGACGCTGTCGGGGTACAATGGTCACCATCTCCATCTCTGCCAGAAAGGCGATTTCCGAGGGCGCAATGCCCTGTGGGAAAGGGAAGGCCATTGAAGCGTCACGGTACTGAAATGGACGCCGTGCGCGTAACAACAGTGAATTGACAAATATCCAGGCGTTGACGCCGTCAATGCGGCATGTTGGTCTCGTTGCGGGATCAAATCGCGTCTTGATGATTGAAATGTGTTTGGCGTGTTTGCAACTCAAATGGAGTAAGTAGCTTCTCGTTTACGTAGTTCTTTTCCACCCCCCAACTCTAAACATCAGCTATTCGAGCTCCGTGCCTGCTCTGAAGCTTCGACTCGAAGCTTGGAACAAGATGGTTACTGCTCTCGAGTCAAACTTGAGCCGCGCGGCGCGCTATGCAATCCCATTCGCGCTGGTGTTCATCCCGCTCTGGAGGACAAAAGTCCAGGTCGAAGTCCCCGAACCATACCTGGACGAGGTATTCCATGTCCCTCAGGCACAAGCTTACTGGGCACACCAATGGACACATTGGGATCCTAAAATAACCACACCGCCTGGCTTGTACCTATGGTCCTATCTGCTATGCGCCGCGTTGCTCACTCTCCGCGGGTCTCCGACGAAGCTCACCACCGAAGCTCTCCGCACGACCAATGTCGCCACTACGGCTATGTTTCTACCCTGGAGGCTGCAGACGCTTTCCGACGCTGTGCACAATGTGAGGAATAACCGGACTATGGGCGCGTGGCTCAGCCATTCCGTCTTGAACATTTGCTTGTTCCCGCCGCTCTTCTTTTTTTCCGGTCTTTACTATACCGATATTCTTGCTCTGTTGGTTGTGATCGAGGCTTATAATTGGGACTTGAAGAGGACTGCTGGAATGGGCTTTACTGCTTTCTTCTCCACGTTGGGGTTCCTTGTGTTTGGTCTTGCTGCGCTTGCTTGCCGACAGACGAACATCTTTTGGGTCTCGGTCTTTTTGGGTGGACTGCAGGTTGTTCGCAAGATTCGCGGTTCTTCTGAGGCATGCAAATCGTCTGGGATCTCGGATATTGTAAAGGGTGGTCTGCAGAATGAGATCTACGATCCTCTTATCACAGAGGCTTCGTTAGAAGGTACGTGTGATCGGACTTGGTGTCTCGTGACTGTGCTAATTGAATGGTTAGATTATTTCAAAACTGCCATCTCCCTTGCTATTGCTGGTCTCAGGAACCCGCTCGCTACCGTGGCTTCGGTCATGCCATACATGATCATTCTTGGAGCTTTTGGCGCTTTCGTTTTTTGGAATGACGGTGTGGTGCTTGGTGGGTTATCCTACTCTTATTTTGATATTCAATTTGATGATACCAAGCTAACAGCTTTGTAGGTCACAAGGAGTTCCACACGGCCGGTATCCACTTTGCCCAGATGCTCTACATTTGGCCATACTTTGCCTTTTTCTCTTGGCCACTGCTTATCATCCCCGTGGCCAATATCATTCTTCCCGCGACCCTCTTGCCCAAATATCTAAACTATGGCTTCCCAGAGAAGCAGAGAAGGCTTCCAAAGCTTCTCGCTGTCCTGCTTGTCCTTCCAATCATGCTTGCCATCGTCCATTTTAATACGATCGTGCACCCTTTCACCTTGGCCGACAACCGACACTATGTCTTCTACGTGTTCCGCCTTCTCCTAGGTATCCATCCTGCTGTGAAGTATGCAGCCGTTCTGATATACTTTATCTGCGGATGGGCTGTTATATCCGCCTTTGGTTTCACTATTGTTCAGGCACCGCCTCGGTTGCTGCGAATCCCCCAGGCTCCAGCTCCAGCCCCAACACCCGCACCAGCTGCTCCAGCCCCAGCCGCAGAGCAGGCCCAAGGAAACAGAAAAACACGCCGAGCCAACGAGAAGTCGGCCGCCAAGAAGGATCAGCAGCCGAAATCAAAGCCAAAGTCCAACTCAAAACCGAAACCGAACCAGCCCGAGCCTATGTCCCCTGAGGCATATGCTAAGGTTCAGGAAGGTCTCATCAAGCGTCGCAAAGAACAGCATGGCGCTCCGCGTGTCAGTTTCGTCCTTGTGTGGCTCGCAGCGACCACTCTGTCCCTTGTGACAGCTCCCCTCGTGGAACCTCGTTACTTTATCATCCCCTGGGTAATGTGGCGTCTGCATCTCCCAGTCATGCCGAGCATTGCAGCATTTCGGAAGCAGCGTCCTCAAACCGAACAGGAGAGAGAAATCAATGACCTGGCTACCAATGCTCCCAAGTTTGTTGAGACAATTTGGTTCATGGTTGTTAACGCCATGACTGGATATTTGTTCTTATACAAGGGCTTTGAGTGGCCCCAGGAGCCTGGCAAGATCCAGCGGTTCATGTGGTGATTCTCACAGCTGGAAATTCTATGTCATCAAAATACTTGTATAATAGTCCAAAATTGTAATTGTATTCTACCTAAGACTCTCAAAAGCCTCGCCCGCCGACTTCTCAGCTGCTACAGACTGTGTCCCCCACCCCCAAGAAGGGATGCTCTTACCAGAGCACCAGAGGGGTGAGTATTGTGTTTTGTTCTTTAATGCTGGTCGTGATAACGAGGTGCACAGGCGACGAAAGCGTCTCAAACCAGCTATGTCCATCGAGAGCAAGATATTATATAGTCTCGGATAGTCCAACTTCCACAATCAAGCTTTGACTTGTATTTGTCGAGGCCGTGATCCTAATAGCAGTAGCGGTCTGCGCCAATGAATCATACTGTGGCACTTCTCGAAAGAGCGGTTTTCTCCTCGTCAGTAGGTTGTCGGCCTGCTTGGCCCACTTTCCGATAGAAACCGTAGTAGATCCTAACAACCATGTGCCACGATAGACGTTTATCGTGCGTAGCTCCAGGGAGATAAGTGAACTAAACAATTGAACTGCAGTTTTGTGATTTGAATCCGGCATGGCTTCTTAATGGGAATTTGCGTTACCGTAAGGTAATAGAATCGGGTTGACTTTAGTTTCATCATCGCTTAGTTTAGAGGATTAGCTGAACATCAAATCAGCTAACAAACGCAAGAAAAAATCGCCAAGACCACAAGTCTCCATAAGAAACCAAAGCACCTCCACAAACATTTGGAAATTACACGAACTTCGCCATATGTTGATATCTTACACCACGAGCCCGGACCGAGGCACCAAAGGAACTAGCTTATAGTATAATATTGGAAGATACCCTGGTACCTACATGTAGTCACCCAAGATAGGCTACCATGGGGCCTGATATACGGTTGCTGTATACAATGCGAAAAGGATCCAGTAGGTAGATACCTACTAAGTTGCCTTTTCTTACTTAGGATAGAAAGGTTATATATCCTGACCCAAAGGTAGCGTTACCTTGATGTTCCAAAACATCTGGAAAAGCAAGTAGTACTCTGTCTGGATTACAATGAATGCATGTCACCAAATGTGTGTTCAGTCAACAGTCTCCACACGTAAGGGTTTGGCTAAAGGGTTCTCAACATGAACCTGGAAAGACTCTGAATCGCTAGAGAGGTCAACAGAAAATTGGAAAGCTATGACCGCAAGAACCGTATAACATGAAATCTCACAGAGATAGATCTAGCGTTGCGAAAATGACCTCTTCATATATTAGAGTTCAGAAAGGCAGAAAGTTAAGTACCCCAGCGACTCCAATTTAGATCCTGCCATTTCCCGTTTCCGAGATTTCGAGTGCGAGTGAATCTAATATTGTAGCATACTGGGTAAGGCAAAGCCCAAGCTGTGCGACGCATAAAGGGAGAAAGGCCATGTCCGTGATCAGGGACTCTCGAACCAGCTTCATCAAAAAAGGTTCTCAGCCATTTCTCGTCCTCTTCCTCTTCTGGGAAAGGAACCAGATTCAGTCTTTCATGCGTGTCCCCGTAGGGATGGATGACTCAAGATAAAACAGCGATGAACAAAGCATTGGTCTATATAAGACAGTGTCTTGTTGTAATGATATTGTGACGTACCAGGGCCGCCTTTTCGAGCGGCATTAATCGTTTCTGTCAAGCGAATCTTGTCCGGAAATGTGATGGTAAGACAAGGGCAGAGATCGACCTCTTCAGCAAAGGGCATGCAACTTCGAATATTTATTTCGCTTTAGGGATATAGTCAAGGACCGTAGGCCCCAATTGGAACGTGGGTGAAGTCTCCAGCAATCGCTACAGTATTCCCAACGTCTATCCTCGAGTCGATGAAGTAGTTGTATTATGGGCTTTCGTTCGAGTTTCCGATTAGGGCAAAGCATGACTCGTGTTTCGAGTGGAATAAGCTGAGCAAGCCACTTTCGATCTTCAAATGCGAAGAACTGTTTGCAGGTGAGTGATAAACAAAATGATCTGGAGTCGATAGGTACAGGAGAGCCATTAGGACTACTTCCAGAGGCAGTTTCAGGATATCAGCAGGTCTTGACTGAAATCGGGAGGAAACAAATCGCATCATGGTGGGGATGCAAGTAGCTTTGGGTATTGTGTGTTGTGTAGAGTACAATATTTCTTCTTCTTCAGGAAATGCGAGAGACTCACAAAGGCTCTGGCGATTTACTAGACTATTCTTGGCATGTTTTTCGTCATCATCCTTTCCATGTTGTGGATATGACCAGAAGAGGAATCGGGGGAAGCTTACTTTATTATTATACTTTTACTTTAAATCGTCCCAAGGGCGAATGAAAAAATCAAATAAGAATTCACAATCTAAGTGGTCATGCCAGGAATCGAACGTGCGATCTTTGGAAACTAAACGTCCTCCCTCGAAATTTAAACGTCCTCAATCCTATACAGCGTCACATACATGGCAAGATTGCCAGATTGCAAACCTAGCCCTAACTTTGTCAACCCAACATGAAGCATCTCTCATCAAATATAAACATGCATAGATGAAGATGGCCAGTCCCTATCTACATATTCAATGTCAAATCAACTAATCCACTGGACGTGGGTCAAATCGCTCCAAAACCTTCAAAGTTCCTGAAATTGTTAGCTCGATTCCTTTATGTTTTATTTTCTGAGAGGAAAGTAAGCAAGCCCCCCCCCCCAGATGACCTAGCGATCATGAGTATCAAGTCAGGTGATTTTGACGCGATCCATAACCTTGACTATCTGGCGGACCAACATGGTAGTGAGTGACAAAGGATCCCCTGGCTCATACGTTGCCCACATGAGTGATCTAGGTTAAGTTGGAGGTCACCTAGTTCATGTGCCCAACGCGGGTATTTGTTTTTTTGTTTGTTTCTTTGATAATTCTGATACTATTCACACTTTGATTCTTTTTAGCCTTTTCCTTCTATTTCCGTGCTTTTCCAGCAACGCTTACCTTTGACACTATCCGACTTCGCTTTACTGCTCTTCCCTTCCATAGGTGCCTTTATACTGACACTCGCCTTTTGCTTTGCTTGACGTTTCCCTTCCATACGCGCCCTTTTTCAATCAGCACATACCTTTTCAAATGTGCTTTTCTTCTCCACTCTCACAAACCTCCAAATTCAAAATTTTGTTTGATATCTTTGGATTATGCGAGTCGTTGATCACGTGGTTACTTGACTGCGACAAACAAAGTGAGTGTACCAGACCATCAAACCATGCGTATACCGTAAAATGCGTCTTACAACCCTCCAGGTTTACTGACAATCGGCGAAACATAAGGCGAAAGTCCGTGCTGACGAAAAACGCGCCTTAAGAGAGACATGTCGAGGAAAAGGGTGAATGAACGCCCCAATTTGGACCATTTTGGTCAGCAGCCAAGTAATCTTTCCGGCCTCGACACCTCTGGAAACCCTCTGCTGTCTCATTTTGAGTCCAATTACGAGAAGAATTTGTTACTCGCCTTACCCGTCACCAATACGGACGTGGACTGGCGCGAGAACGATCGGAAGCCTATCGCTGGATCAGCTGCGCGTCAGGGGTCAACTCCCCGCCGCGCCGCGTATGTACAGCAGGTTGGGCTTTCTGCTCCTAAAGAGTACGCTTGTAGCTTCTGTCGCCGTGGTGGCGGTCCTTTCGAATCCTGCAAGATTGCTATTGCCTATGGGCAGCTTCTGTTCAATGGAGCTTGTGGTAATTGTTCCTGGGGCGCTCAAACACACAAATGTTCTTTTCGTTCGGGTCCCCTTCCTCCGCATATCTTCAATGCACTCATGGCCGCGAACCCTGACGCTCCCGCCCTGAGCCGTGGCTACATGGGTATGGACGAAGAACATAACGAGCCCGACGAGTTTTTGACACCTGCAGCTCCTAGACAGTCGCTCAGGAGCTCGGCCACCAAGCGTCGGCGTGCCGAAGAGATCGAAGGTAAGTCCGACAAACCCGATGTACCCAGATCACCAAAGTCTTCTGGCCGGACGCTTAGGAGCTCAGCCACTAAGCGTCGGCGTGTCGAGGAGGTCGAAGAGTCCGGCCCACTCTGTTTACAAAAGTCTCCTGGCCAGGCGCTAAGAAATTCGGCCACTGAGCGTCAACGTGCCGAGGAGAGTACGGACTCCGACAAGTTCGATGATTCTGACGAGTCCGATTCCGACGAGTCTGATGAGTCATCGTTGCCTGAAGCTTCTAGCCGAAGTCATAACCGTCCAACCACTAAGCGTCCATTTGCTGTGGAAATCAAAGAAGAATTCGACGAGGATATAGATATCACTGAAATACAGCGTCCTAGTCGCAAGTCTACCAATGTAGCGGATAACGCCACAGCCAACGATAATAGCTCATCAGACTCGGATACCTCATCATCGGATTCAGATAGCTCAAAGGACTCGAATAGCTCCTCAGATTCGGATAGCTCGTCGGATGCGGATATTTCAGCGGAGAATAAAGCCGCGAACAAGAATAATGCACTTGACAAGGGCAAAATAGCGGAGAAGGGCAAGTCAGCTGAGAAAAGTGCTACGAAGAGTTTGAACTACAAGATCCCCAATGGGCCCGAATATCCCGAGGACCTGTACAGCACTGTGCTACTGGATCCGAGACTGCGCGGTCGCCAATGGCCTGCGATCCGATCCCTTCGCCGAGACCTCGCCCAGCTCGTCGAGCGTCTGCAATGGGAAGAAAAAGTAGTGAAAGCGGTTCTCGAGAAGAATGGGGAGTTAGAAGGCCCTTATGACTCCTCTGAGGAGGAGGATGATCTCTTTGCTGGTTTGAACCTATAATGATCTATCCTTGCGGATCCGCACACCCTTTTTTTAATTGATTTCGGTTTTGAGATGGGTCATGGGACACGACAATACCACTAATGTACTATAATTGCTGTTGTATAGAAATGATAATTCTACTCTTCTATACATAGCATCTCTCGGCAGCCCCCGCTAGTGAGTAAGCATCGTCCATAGCCACAGTCGAGCTTCACCTCTTCTTGATAAGGTCGAAATATTGTGCCTTGCAGTTCATGTACAACAAAGCTTTCCTCAGGATTCTCAAAAGTTTTTTTTTCCAATTCTGAAGGCGGATGGATTGGCTTGCCATTAGAGCACCTATTAACACGCATTATTGACCAGCTTTGTTTCTCCACCTCGATACTCCATCGCAAATGCATCCAGGAAATACGAAAGGGACCTGTAAACAAGCCTGTAATTATAAAGATTGACTGGACTTTCTAGATTTGGTAAGCTCGAGACTTCGTTGTTTGTATCGGAGACTAATACTTACTAGACACTGGACCTTCATATATGGGGCCACTTCGGCTTCAATCTCAAGCGATTCATCGTAGTCAGAGTCTTGGGCTGGCTTCTATTCAAAAAGAATCATAAATCGGTTGAATAAAGCACTGAAGTATACAAAGACAGAATATGAAGATCACCGCCGGTAAGTGGTGAACTCTAAGCACAGGAACACGAGGTAGGCAACGAAGAGCACTACACCTGCACCCCTTCCCAGTCCCAAGAAAATCACAACACAAAATAGCAAGGAGGATAACCAAACTGCCACCAGCTCAAAAAGGACAAGGTTATCTGCCTCTTGTACCTGGTCCCCCGCCACTGCAATGACACCAACGCAAAGCGTCAGCAGGAAGATGTTGCTTCCTGCCGTCGTCGCAACCATAATGCCGTCGTGACCACGGGAACCACTGAGGATTGCAACAAGTTTCTCTGGGAGGGTAGTCGCAAAGGAGATAACAGTCAGACCGAAGACGGTTCCCGAGAGATGCAGGGAGTCGGCAATGGTAACGGCGCTGTGGGAGAGGATGTACCCTGACAGAGAAAGCGAAATAAATCCGAGAATGAGTTGGAATATGTGGTAAGTAAGACTCCTGCTTCGTCTATTTCCTTTGTCTGTCGATGACGGCACATGTTCACCCTCGATGAGAGGAGAGGTCTCGGAGACAGGGCCATGGTTGGTGATTTCACCGTCATCGCTGTCACTGGATTCCCCTTCGGTATCACTATCCGATAGCTCCGGTGGTGAGACCATTCCCTTGTAAATAGTGTAGACGATAGCGACAATGTAGAGAGCAAATATGGCAATGAGGACCCCACCAACGATCTGGTTCAATTGGTTGAAGAATGCTAGCACCACGAAGAGCGTCGTAAGCACCAACAACAGGGTTGAGTATATCTTTGCGCTGCGGTCAAACTCTAAACCTTGCGGGTGAAAGAGTAGCCCCAAAGAAAAGGCGCCAAGAATGTTGGAGATAGTCGAGCCCGTGACGTTACCAAGGGCCAGGGGGCTGCGATGCTGTAGGATGGCGGCAACCACCACAGCGAGCTAATGAGAGGTTTAGCCAAGATTAGACATTGGGTCGAATTTCATGCAATTGCAGACCTCTTCCCATTCAGCTCCAGCTGTCAAGAGGGCAATGACAGTTTGCGAGATACCCAGGCGCCGCCCGACAATGGCGGTGTGGTCAATGAACTTGTCTGCCCCATAGTCAAGCACAAACACGCCTGCAATCAAAGTGGCGACATTGAAACATAGAGCATCCCAATCCATTATTGTGTCTGAGCCTGTTTCGCGTACTGTATGTCGAGGGTGATGGGCTCGTATAAGATTAAGAATTAATAAAGCTCATGCAACGTCATTGTAGATGAGGAACGATTGCTCGCAAACACGCTCATAGAAGAACCAGATATAGCTTGTAAAATCCTTTATCCTACGAGCTTTCAAGTGATCGAATATGCCTCGCATAGGCCAGTGCCTTTTTTTATTGGCACTCAATAGGATATGCGGGGTTCAAGCCCGCAGTAAGCTTTGGCATACGATTATGTAACCAACTATGGGGCGTTCCAGAATTAACGAACGCCTTTCTAGTCGGTGGCATTTGATAAATTACGATTACCGCAACAGTCATTAACGAGTCCAATAACAGACTGACAGCCTCCACCATGAAGTACTCGACTAACCAAATCAAGTTTGATTCCCCATATGATAAGGGTCTGAAAGAGCTTCTCTATCTTGTCAGACAGGCGATAGCGGCACCGCATCACTATACTAAATCAAGTATAGTTAGCGCCGTGAAGGCTACCATATATTAAGTAGATCCCCTCCTTATCTCCGTATTTCCAATTTCCGCCAGCGCGTTGATATCCATATTAGGACTGGCAAGTTTTAATTCTATACTTAGGCGTCACCTATCGCAGATCCTCTTCTTCTTCCTTGCCGCTCCCCGCTCCCTGCGATACTTCATACTTAGTTCTCTGTTGTGCTTTCTTTCTGCTCATACAACAGCCCTTGATTCTATCTCATACGAAAGCATGACAGAGGTAAAGATGAATGATACTGAGATGTCGTCGCCAAAACTCTACCAAGGAAATTGCCACTGCGGTCAAATTAGATTTGATCTGTATCTACCCCAAACCTTGCGGCATGTTTTTACCTGCCGTCGCTCGATGTGCAGCAAGAAGGGCTACCTCTGGGTATTTCCTGAGGAGTCTCAGTTCCGGATTACAAGTGGACAGCAAGTTATGGCTAGCTATGCTGAGGATGGTCACAGTGGGGAACATTTTGTGAGTGCTATTCAATCGCTCTTTGACCATTCATCACTGACTTTATAACTACTAGTTTTGCCCCTCGTGTGGTACAGGGATCATGGCGAAAAATCATATGATACAGGAGGGAGCATTAAACATTGCTGTGAATGTGAGTCGGACACGCTTCAGCTTACCAAGTCTATTAACCTAATCCTCTTAACAGGCAAGATCGTTATTTGGTGTGAATCCCTTTGCTCTTGAAGTGAGGGTGTAAGTCACCGTAAGGTCCTTTACATAAGATCTCCCTTAACCTACGAAAGTAGCCTAGACAGCCTTGAAAACAGTGAAACTATCTCCGCTCCATTCCATGGAGAGCCACCAAAAGCATCAGGTGACAACCTAAAGCTTTACACTGGAGGTTGCTACTGTGGCGCGGTTACTATAGCTGTGACGCTCAACCCTTTAACAGAGGTGGAGATCAAGGAAGATAACTGCAGTATTTGCCAGAGAGTAAGCATCCACCCCGAAAGCGGAGGGTGCTATCAGGGCTAACCAGTATAGAATGCTAATATTTGCATTTATCCTCACCGAGACAATGTCTCCATTCATGGAGCCGAAAACATATCAGAATACCTCTTTCAGCGCAAATTCAATGGCCATTGTTTCTGTCGAGTATGTGGTGTACATGTATACATGAAACTACATGGACCACCCAAGACCATTGTGGACAATTTGCCAGCAGAAAAACAGAAAATGGTGCAAGAGAAGCTTGCAATTGTACCAGTTAGACTTTCTGTCCTGGACGGTGTCGAGTGGTGTAATTGTAGTATCAAGAGGTCGGATGAAGGGACAGCAGGATATGCGGTATGATAATGGTTGTCAAATAGCTCTTTTACTTACCGAATTCAAGATATTGTGAGATAACATCACGGGTCACGATGGACTTTTTTCCTATCTATCATCCGGCCCCGGGGTACCACCACAAACGGTTACCAGTAAAATTCCGGTGGATAGTTCGCGTAATTAAAATTTATAGAAGTACTCGTATCATCATCTTGACAACGTCAAATACTCTTGAAATGCGAAGGACGGATCCGGTGACAAGGGTGCGATTGCCCCGGGAATAGCTCGGCGTCTGCGGTGGATGGGGTTAGTGAGGGTGTTCAACTCAATCTGTTGTGTTCAAATCAAGGGTTCCCGCTTCTGCTTTTTTTTTTTTTTAAAAGAAAACAACAAGGCGGACAACATTGGCTTTGAGGCTCTTGAAGAGCCTGTTCCTGGGAGCTAGTCCTGACCTACTAGATTATTGAGGGTCCAGGTGATGACTGCTGATTTTTGAACCCTTAAAACACTCCAAACAGTCCCTCTTTTGTTAATGTTTGTCGTGCAATGCCCCTGATGGCATTGAATGGCCTTTCAGCTTGGCGTGTCCGATGTGGAGGCACTATTGATTCCGTTCAAAATTGTGTTGACACCCACCCATACGCCCCGTCCACCTCGTCGGCAATTCTTCCTAGACTTCTGTGAAAGGCCCCACTCTAACATCCAAGCATAGAAAAGATGGAAAAGACTGTAAAGATAAAAATATGGGGAAAACAGGGTCCCAGCAAGCCGAAAAGGAAATACATAAATCAAGCTGCTTTGAACCCACGTTCCTAGAATTGTGCTCGTTTTGCCTCTACTTCAATTGAGCTATATATTCGTTTGAATATCTACCAAGATGAGCCGGTTGCTTCTGCCAGTCCTGGCAGCCCTGAGCCCTTGGGCCACGGTCTTCGCCACAGAAATCACCAGCACGTTCACGACACTCGTCACAACCACCGCCATCGTCACTTCCTCGTCCGCCATCGCGGGCTGCACCGTGGCATCTTCTTTGCAGATCGCCTGTAGTGATGGCTACTACAATGCCTATGGGCTCCTGTGGCAGGAGACTTGCGCCGCATCGACCAGTGGTGGTAGCCTCCTCCTGAGCAGCACGGGTCTGTCGTTGCGGGCGTGTGCCTCGGCATGTGCAGTCCGTTCAACCTGTACGGCGGTCACCTGGGACAGCACGAACAACATTTGTTATTTGTGGGAGGGCGACGTGACTGTCACGTCGGGAGGATCGTACCAAGCCGCCCTCCGGTCTGCATCCACGGTCAATCCATGCACCTCGACGTGGCTGGTCACTGAAACTGCGACCGTCACATCGACGGGCGAGGTGGTCTATACTGTTTCCACCCCGAGTTCGACCCCCGCGGCACTGACTCTCTCTTCCACCCCGGGTATTCAGTCCTCGGTTTTCCTATTGCCATCTTCGCTATCTTCGTCTCCTGTGGCTCCGTCCTCAGCACGCACGACTCTGTCGAGTCTCTCTCGATCGATTCCCGCTTCTTCCAGTCCATCTTCCAGTTCATCTCCCAGTCTACCTTCTAGCCCATCTAATTCCCAATCTTCTCCTGTACGGTCGTCGACTCCATCGATTAGACCTTCGACCACTTCTTCTGTCCCGATCGGTCCTTCTTCGCTCATGTCGTCTGGTTCCTCTTCTACTCCCTTCTCTTCCTCTTGGCCGACTTCTTCTTCTACTGCGGTGCGGTCGTCAACTCCATTGATCAGACCTTCGACCACTTCTTCTATCCCGATCGGTCCTTCTTCGCTCGTTCCGTCTAGTTCCTCTTTAATTCCCTTCTCTTCTTCTGCTGCTGCTTCTGCTTCTGCTTCTGCTTCTGCTTCTGGCCAGTCTGCCTCTTCTGGCCAATCTGCTTCAGCTCCGAGCCTGGACACTTCGGCCACGTCGAGTGAGTCATCACTTTCGACCCAGTCTTCAGAGGAATTACGCGGAAGCACACCAAGCCCTTCAACCTATAGTGTCACTACAACTCAAGTCCAGACAGTCACTTCTTGCGCTGCCACCATCACTGATTGCCCTGCAAACCAGCAGACGACATACTTGACCACTGAAACAATTACCTATATCACGACATTCTGCCCCGAAGCCGATCGAACCACTGCCCAGGCAGCTGCAGCTACGGGCTCGTCACTTCCTCCTATGGTCGTGATCCAAACTTCCAACGCCCAACAGGCCTCGACGCAAATTGAAAGTGCTTCGTGGGCCCAAATCACAGAGACTGGAATATCTTCTTCGAAACTTACCACCTCGACCGCCTATGTCACGGAAATTGAGTTGGTCACAGCCTGCCCGCCTTCCGTCCACGACTGTCCTGTTGAGCAGAAGAGCACATACACCACGACCAAGACCGTCGCAGCTTATACGACGACGTATCTGGTCGCAGTCACGGATTCTGCACAAGCCTCACAGTTCACCAGCACCGTGGTACATCCTGTGGCAGTCCCCAACCTCCCACTCGCCCATTCGCATGCTCCCAGCCCCACACCCAGTAGCGACAACGCTAACTACACTCTACCACATCCTCTATCGTCAAGCCTCTGGAACGCCGGTCCAGCATCCTCTCGCTTGACCGAGGCTATGCACGCCACAACAATGAACACAGTCGCTGGGAAATCGACATCATCAGTGACGACGAGTGCGCTTGGCAGCCTCTTCACTGGGGACGCTCCCAAGCTGGGGCAGTTCTCTAGACTGTTTACAGTGGTTGCTGTGCTATCCAGTCTTCTTTTCGCTTATTAAAAGAGACCCTGTCATATTGATAGCAAGGTGTGGGTTTGTATATTGTATTATATAGAAATGTACATATAGAATTCGAAAGTATCGTCCCGCTGAAAGGCATAGCTCACAATTTGGTCGCTTTATGCCAGGATGCTCAGAGTCAAGACTAGGCATAGTTAGGATGTTCAAAGGATAGGCCCAAGTGATTAGTGCGCAGCCGATCATGCTCACTCATTCTTGGACACGAGCAACTAATATAGCACTGAGCTGCTCAGCCTAAGCTTATCCCAATACTTACTCAATGAGCCTGACAAACATCAACACAGAAGAATTTCATATTAAAAAGGGAGATATGTGACTATACGCGCTTGTAATCGTAGCAAGTCTCGTCTAAAGTCCCTGGTATGAATAGTGTCAGGCGATATTTGACTCGCCGATCTGCTTCTGCAGTAATCACGTGCCCAGTCGAGCAAAAAGCGGCAAGATCGGAGCGCTAAAAGGGGATCGCCAAGAAATGGCATATACTTGCCCGATAAACTGAAACTCTGTCTTCAACTCCGAAGACTCCTCAACTGATTTAATGCTTCAATATCTCATTCCTAAATTTAACTTGAGGTTTTCAGTTGGGCCTCTCCTACACAGTGTCAATCGTCAATCATTGAAACTTGAATCTTCTTTCGCCTCATCTCAGCACCTTATCCACACATATCAAACTCCACCCATGATGGAGCGCCCCTCCAAGCGGACAAAAATATCTACAGATCCACTTCAAGAGGATGAAAGTCTGACAAGTGGTATCTCGACACCACTCGCCTCCCTTCAAAGGTCCATCTCACCGCCGGCTCGGACACGCTCCGGGCAACCCTTGACATCGATCTCAGCATGTCCTGAGATTCCTGGTGATCAGGATAATGGATTCCCAGCAAACAGTACCAGTTCTCCTCGCCTTATTCCTTCACCTTTCCAACTTACTCATATCCAAGACCTCCCGGACAAAGGAGGCTTCAATGATGGTACAGTCAAATTACGCGACATTCTTGGGGATCCTATGATCAAGGAGTGCTGGCAATTCAATTACTGCTTTGATGTTGATTTCGTAATGTCCAAGTTTGATCAGGATGTCCGAAGCCTTGTTAGAGTCAAAATTGTTCATGGATCCTGGGAGCGGGAATCCATGAATAAGATTAGGATAGATGTAAGTATCGTCAATGCCTCGACTTGTATGCTCGGAAGAAGCTCGGAGCTTACCGTCATTAGGAAGCATGTACTCGGTATCCGAATGTTGAGGCCATTACAGCCTATATGCCTGAGCGTTTCGGGACCCATCATTCCAAAATGATGGTTCTTCTCCGCCATGATGATCTCGCCCAGTAGGTCGGCTTTTTCATCCTGCCATGCGACCTCTTATTGATGATTCTAGGGTCATTATCCATACTGCCAATATGATTCCACAAGATTGGGCAAATATGACCCAAGCAGTTTGGCAATCACCGTTGCTGCCTTTGCTGAGCCCAGGGGCCTTGCCCTCCTCCCCAGAGAATAAATCTCCAGGTACTGGTTCACGGTTCAAGAGAGACTTGCTTACATATCTGAGAGCATACGGCCCCAAGAAAACAGGCCCGCTAGTGCAGCAGCTAAGTCGGTATGACTTTAGTGCGATACGCGCTGCTTTAATTGCAAGTGTACCTTCAAAGCAAAATCTTATTGATCTTGAACCCGGCAATACAACACTATGGGGCTGGCCGGCTCTGAAAGATCTCATGGGCCAAGTTCCTGTGCGGCGAACCGAAGAAAAGGACCGCCAAAAGTGTCATATTGCTATACAGGTATGCATACTTCTCTTGAACAAGGTAAAAACCTAACTTTCGGCAGGTATCGTCGATAGCTTCTCTCGGCCAGTCAGACAAATGGATAAAAGAGTTCTTCAGAGCGCTTGCACCATCATCCGATCCCCTACCAAAATACTCCATCATATGGCCCACAGCGGAAGAAGTTTGTCATTCTCTAGGCGGATTTGCATCCGGCGGCTCAATCCACATGAAGACTCAAAGCGCAGCTCACCAGAAGCAACTACAATATTTACGACCATATCTATGTCAATGGACCGGTGATTCAAAGGTCATTGATCTTTCCGAAGACAAACCGCAACGTGAGGCTGGTCGCGGCAAAGCCGCACCTCACATAAAAACATACATTCGATTCTCCGATGAGAAGATGGAAAGTATTGACTGGGCTATGGTGACGTCTGCAAATTTGTCGACGCAGGCTTGGGGTGCAGTCCCAAACGCAAGTGGCGAAGTAAGAATATCCAGTTTTGAGATTGGTGTGGTTGTTTGGCCTGAGCTATACAATGATCCTATCTCACTAGGCTCGGCGAAAAGTAAGGATGATGCGGACACATTAATGGTACCTTGTTTCAAGCAGAACCAACCTGACCCGTCTTACCTGGCTCCGGGTGCTGCTACTGTGGTTGGACTGCGCATGCCTTATGATCTTCCACTTACTGCGTATCGGTCTTCAGATGAGCCATGGTCCTCGACGGTTCTTCAGCGCATGGCAGCAGAATGGGGCGTAGGGGTATGATAATATGATAAACTTATAATGTTTGGCACTTTCCAGGTCTTTATCTTGATATAAATTAAATTAATACTAACTAGGAATTGCCCGAGACTCTATCATAGGTTTATGTAGACAGCAAGGTGTATGGTAGTGTCTATACATTATTGTCAATTCTCATGAACTTAAAGACGCCCACCGATGCAAGTCGATGCCGACGCTAGTGAAATCACTCGCTATGCACCCAATAGAGCAAAAATAATATGTACAAGTAGCAAAACAAAGTATGAATGCTCGAAAATTTGTTCACCAGTCTACTGCCCACCCATTCTTGGTCAGGAACTCCTCACAAGCAGCCTTGAGAGCATAGTTTGGCCGCAAATCCTTAACAGTCATGGCAACTCTGGTGACTGGGTCCACGCCAGCTTTCTCGACATACTTCACGATGCCGATGCGATCAAAGCTAATACCAGATGGGGTAATAACAGGATCATGCATAATCTCAAACGTGATACCATCGACCAAGTGGTCCGGAACAACCTAAATCAAGTTAGCACAACTCACAAACCCCATAGGCAACTGGTATCAGACGGAAAAAGATACTTACCCGCTCCTGTACCTCTCCCTTAGAAGCAATCCGGAACGCCTCCCGCACATCCTGGATCATCTTCGCCGCATCTTCCCTCAACGCCTTACAATCCTCCCCAAACCCAATCTCCCCAATCTTCCCCGCGTCAAGCTGCGCCTTAGACTCGGCAATCGAGCGCTCCAAATCCCGTTCAACAAGCTCCTCCACCCCCCGCAATGTCTCATTCATTTCCCGCAACCTCGCCGTCTCCTTCGCCGCCCAAATCTGCTGCTTAGCTCGCAAAACAGTCCGCGACAGGTTCTCCGTCTGCGCATTCTTCTCCGTCAGGCTAAGCTGGTACGCGCTCACGGCGACATCATACGCCTCCTGCGGGCGCTGAAGACCCAGCAGCGCTTGGGCAAGGTAATAGGAACTCTTGAGTGTCGCCGTATTCTTGAGACCGTAGATATCGATAGCGGCACGGGCATCATGCTCAACATCGGCCCATTTCTCGAGCTTGATCCGGGTAACGGCGCGGTTGGTGAAGAAGGTCGCGTCGTGCGGGTCTTTAAGAATACTAGATCCCAGGACGAGTTAGTCATGTCCACAGCCATATGTGTTATGTTTTTGCGCGGTATCAGACGTGGGCTTTAGGTGCGCGGAAGTTGCGCTAGGAAGATAAGAGTGTTCTTACGCTTGGGAGTAGAGTTCCTCGGCACCGACGTAGTCGCCTTGTTTGAAGAGCTCGTTGGCTTTTGACTTCAGGGCTTGAGCCATGGTGTCAATGTAGTGCTTTCTTTTCACTAGGGTGTCAAGTGAAAATGGGTTCAATTTTCAGGACGACTTTTGGAGTCGCTGATCAATCAGTTCGGAATCCCCAGGTGGGGCGGCCCACCTTACAATATGTAAAGAGATTCAAAGATCGGGGTGAAGGTTTTCAGTAGAGCTTGGAATGCGGACAAATATAATACAGAGTGATATAGAGCTAGGATGCGACACAGGTTCCTGAGGCCAGGATGTTACTTTTTTATTTTGGAAAGTCGGAGTCATGCTTGCCCGTTATAGAAGTTTATCGATCCCCGCAGAACCTCAGATGAGTCAGCAATTCATAGTTCATAATTCACATCTATGGTTACAATAAAAGTTTTTATGGAAAATGATCAAGACTGCAGGTTTTGCATTGTGGTAAGGGACCAGTATGTAAGTTCCTCTATCATCTAATTCTCAACCTGACTCGACATTGGATTCGTGGTATCATAATGCGCTTAGTATATTGACAGAAGAAATTCGACTTAAGTCGCGCACGCGCAACAAGATTTACCGGTATAGCACGGATCAACCGGCACGAAGAAGATCACGACAAAGACATAGGGGCGCTTAGTCTCAGGTCGCAAGAAGAGAAACCACCCCTTGAGCCAGCGTACATCTAAGCCTGACCGGCGAACTGGGTCTCGTAGTCAGAGATGGCCTGGACCTTAGCAGCAGAGCCGCTCTTGGGATCGAAGCGGTACTGCAACCAGTCGACAGCGAGCTTCTTGGCCAGCTCAACACCGATAACACGCTGACCCATGCAGAGGACCTGGGCGTCGTTGCTCAGGATGGAGCGCTCGACGGAGAAGGGGTCGTGGGCAGTGACGGCGCGAATACCGGGCACCTTGTTGGCAGCGATGGCGACACCGAGACCGGTACCGCAGATGAAGAGGCCGCGGTCAGCCTTGCCCTCCTTGATGAGCTTGGCGCCCTCGACAGCGGGGTGGGGGTAGGCGGTCTTGTCGTCGGAGGTATTGACACCGACATCGGTGATGGAGGCAACACCTTCGTGCTTCTCCAGGACGGCCTTGATGGCGTCCTTGTAAGGGACACCGGCCTCATCACAGGCCATAACAATGCGGAGGGGCTGAGCAGACATGATGGATATAGATTGAAGAAGGTGAGGGGCTTTTGAGTTTGAATGAAAAGGAGCTTTTGTATGAGTGTGGCAAGTCTGAAGACGAACTGAAATATACCCCTTGCTGTTCTTTTAGGCCCTCTTTATACCTTTGCGCAGGACGGTTCACCCGTGCAACCCGATACCCCAGGGTGGAGCACGGGCTGATGGAACCAATCCTCTTGAGATGCATCGGGACGAAGAATTAGGCTCCACTCAGCAATTGCAAATGAAGTCAGATTGCAGCTAACCTGTTGATATTTTACGCTGCGTAATGCTCAGGTCGGGGAGAAATGGGGCGCCATAGCGTCATGGAAACGGTTATCATGCAATGTGAGTGGTCAAACACGGGATGGTACTGTCTGGCTGGAACCAGGTTTCATCCCCCGTACAGTTTCCATACACTCATCTTACCCCGTATTTACACAGATATTCCCGCAAACGGTGTCATAGTAGCTATAGACCTTCCTCTCTTTTTAGTATCTAGATCTTCACTATCTAGGCTTTTGTACTAAGCCATCGATGTCACTGGGCAGGGTGTGGCTTGTGCACATGTCAATTGCAGACTCCCAGGGTCAATGGGCTGATCCCTGTTCCGCATTAGAGCGCCCGTGCGAGGCTTTGCAGATTGCAGATGTAGTACAGTAACGAGAGGGGTACCCAAGACACGGGTAAGACTAATATCCCGAGTTTGTGATGATTTCCCCTGAAGCCGAAAGCAAGATTGGTGACTTTGAAAAGCGGGCAGAACGACATCATTGCGGGAGCCGCAAGTCTACAAATAGATCTATACCAGATTCAAGGTGGGCTTGATTTTGAGGTCCATTTCTATGCGCGGAATCCACAGGCTATCTTCCTGGAACGCAGCCTATTCGCATAGAACCCAAGGGGATTCTCTTAGACCATAGAATGTCCGCCGATACGCATAGACCTGTTGGCTTAGACCAGGCATTGTCCCCACTTCCCCATCCCCACTGGTTACCGGTCCAGAGCTAGCTTGACTAGAGTGTACTCCGGATTTGCACGATCGGTCGTGTGTACTCCGGGGAACTTGAGCAAATATACGATTCAGACTGAAATAAGCAGTTCAAGCGTCATGAGCTGAAAGAGCGGGGTGTTGTAATTAGATGTTACTGCTGCACGATCAATGTCGAAACGTGTTCCGCTTTGGTGTCTACTTCACGCCGCTTTTCAAGGTTAAAAGCGGCCGGACCCCACCCCCATCTGTATATACGTACATAGATGTAGAGTGGGGAATGCACCAACAGGTTTTGTGCTTTTCAACCCCCCCTCTCCCTGGTGCCTGAATTTGGTGTCGACCTGGTTCTATCTTCGCGCATCTAGATCCGTTCTTCGGCTTAGTTCCCCTATCAAAACAAGTGACATCATCCAAGCTTAATTGTCTGTGCCCAATCCCGGAGTGAGTAGGAAGCATTTCTGAGGAATTTAGTGCAGCCACGTCGGCCACTAATGCAATTGGGCTGACGCCTCCTAGACAGGGAGAAAAAACAATCTCAACTTTTCTACTACCTACTCATACACCCAATTCATACGGGAGATCCAACCAAACAGACTGGCATCATGGCACAAACCTACCCGATTCTCCCGGAGAAGCTTCTCCTCATCTCACTAAAGATGTACTTCACCCCAGGTCGCACCCTCGAATATATGCGCGGCCTCCTAGACCCAGCCAACGAGATCGTCAACCCTGCCAACAGCTCCAAGCTCCTTCTAGCCCTGATCCCCGATTTCCTGACCATCTGGCCCTGCGCCGAGATTCTCAAAGAATATCAGACCCAGCTTTCAGCAGCTGGCAAAACCAACCTCGGCCCACCTCCATTCCTCCTCGGCGCCCAGGACTGCATGTGGGAACAGAGCGGCGCATACACAGGCGAAGTCTCACCAGCCTCCATCCGCGCCCTGGGCTGCTCAATTGTCGAACTAGGCCATGCAGAACGCCGCGCGATCTTCGGCGAGACGGACGAGCAGACTGCGCGGAAGGCTGCGGCTACCTGTGCGCAGGGAATGGTCCCGCTCGTCTGTGTGGGCGAGATCACTGCGCCCGGCGCTGTTGCGTCCGCGGCGGTCGGACAAGCTGTTTCTGAGTGTGCAGTGCTTATTCGTGCTGTGCTTGATGCTATACCTGCCGAGGCACCGGTCATCTTTGCCTATGAGCCCGTGTGGGCGATTGGGCAGCCGAAGCCTGCTGGTGTGGATCATGTCGCTGCAGTCGTGGAGGGAATCAGGGGTGTGATCGGGTCGCGGCCTGCGCGCGTGCTGTACGGTGGTAGTGCTGGACCCGGACTTTGGGGTGAGGGTGGATTGGGTAAGGCCGTTGATGGAATGTTCCTTGGACGGTTCGCGCACGAAATTGAGGGTGTGCGAAAGGTTGTTCGTGAGGTTGAGGAGAGTCTCGCGGCTTGATTCAGTCCATCAATCTGATCTACGATTACGATTACGATATATATGAGAATCGAGGGTTAGATTGGCTGGTGTTTACATCCCATCTTCAATTTTCATCTTCAAATCCATTACACCGGCGCATTGGTATTGTCGTTTCGCATCTTACATCATACCGTCACTGTTATACAAACAAATACCTGGTGGACATTTCATCAAAGCAAAAGCAAAGCGAACAAAAACGGATTAGACAGCTTGCATTTCATCCAATCTTCATGCGATCCAGAAGCAAACCGCACCACTTTTGTCCACTTTAAGTGGGTCGTGACAAGTAGGAGATTCCCCGACTTCTCTCGGGAAAGCCTATCTTGGGGATCCCGAGCTGGAGAACCCCTCTGCTCCACTACAGCTTTTTATGGGGCTCATGGAGCTCCAGGGGTCTTGGCTCATACTGGGGCTGATTCACCTGTCACGAGGATGTCAGAGATTTGCGACTTACTCTGCAGATTTAGAGTTTCAGCTTGGTCGAGAACTGCATGATTTTTCAGCAGCAGTCAATTAGCCGGTGGTACCTTGCCACTGGGTTGTTTTGTTGGTGTTTGGGTTTCATTCGCTCTTTTGCCGTGGCTGCGGCACTGGAACGTGGGGGGCCCAGCTGTCTTTAGTCCACTTTATAGTGGATTCTAGAACTGATGCAGTAACCCGAGCTTTGCCCCTCTTTCGCATGGACTTGTGGAGTGGATTGTGGCACTCATTCCTATATTTTGTCTTAACGGCACTGCCTAAGTAGGCAAGATGTGTACGCCTCCTACTGACTATACACACAGCGTGAAATGACTCGACACAAATCATCTCGGACGAGAAGAGACCCAGAGGCGGAGAACCAATTACCACAAGAAAAGAAGGCAATGAAATGAAATTTTAGATGCAATTCCCTGTCCTATGCTATGTACAAAATGTAAAATCATCTAGTGGCTTTTCTACTCTACACCGCTTATTTCTTCAACAACTCACGCATCTCCTGCTTCACGCGGGTCACCGTACCAATACCGCCATATGTGATACCAGTGTACATCATCGCAACAGAGGCACCGGCATCGAGGGCGGCACGTGCCTGCTGTCCATTGGTGATACCACCAGAAGCAAAGATCACCTTGCGTGGCTGCTGAGCGGCATCAGCAGACTCAGACGGGGGACCCTGGTCAAGCAAGGCGCGGTAACGAGCGACCAGAGGAACGGAGCGGTCAAAGAGCTGCGGGCCGGAGTAACCGCCCGTCTCCTTAAGAGTCTGCTGCTCCTTCTCGGGGAGGGCGAAACCCTTAGGGATAGCGTCAGGTCGGCGGTTGGTAGTGTTACCAACGATCACACCATCGACACCGGAGTTCCAGACTGCCTCACAGATACCGGAGATCTGCTCATCCGAGTCCTCATCAGGACTGACCTTGACCATGACGAAGGGCTTAGTCTTGCGGTCGATGCTCTTAGCTGAGCCGACGACGGCTGTCAAGATAGCTGTGAGGGGTGCAGCGGCTTGCAAATCGCGGAGACCGGGGGTGTTAGGGCTGGAGACATTCACGACGAGGATATCAGCGTAGGGAGCAACACGGTCCACGCAGTAGGTGTAGTCGCGCGCGATGGCGTCGATGTCACCGTCCGGTGTGAGCTTGTTCTTAGCTACCTGCACGGCGAGCAGCTTGCCAGGGACCAGACTGCCAGGAGGAACATTAGCGTCTCCGTTCAGGACACGCTGCTCGGACCCCTCGTGGTCACCGAAGCCAGCGGCGTAGGCGAAGTCGCGAACACGCTGCTTCAGGACGGCGGCCATGTGGTCGGCGCCCTTGGAGTTGAGGCCGTATCGGTTGATCATGCCGTGTTGGGAGGGCAGGCGGAAGACTCGGGGCTTGGGGTTTCCGTCTTGAGGCAGCGGGGTGGTACCGCCGACCTCGACGATGGCGGGACCAAGGTCGAGCAGGGCATCGGGGATATCGGCGTGCTTATCCAGACCGGCGGAGATACCGATGGGGTTGGAGAGGGTGTAGCCAAAGACCTAAGCATAGTCCCCATTAGTCACTATACCAGCATTGTAAGCTCAGTAAGAAGCAGAGCACAAACCTCAGTAGCCAGCGCACCGTCGGCATCGGGGTTACCACGTTCCCGGGGGTGCATGCCGTATTCGTAGAGCGATTTCAGTATCTCCACACCAAAGTGATGCGCCTCCTCCGCATCGGGATACAGCATCCGGATCAAAGGCACCATAGCATAACGGTGAATGCTAGCCCTGGTATCAGTTCCATAGATGTAGCCCACCAAAAGCGCCAGAGCGAACGATGTGCCATAGAGACCCTTGCGGGATTTACGAGCTGCGCGCTTAGGCAACTCTTTAGCAGCCTCCTTCACGGGCTCGGTAGCTGTAGCAGGAGCCGAGTCCGAAGCATAGCGCACAGCAGCAGGCAAGCGCTCGGCCCGCTTCGGTAGCAATGCCGATGGGCGTTGCGACCATCGGGCTGCGGGGAGCGAACGAGCCCGGAGACCGGCTCTCCAGGCCATTGTGGCAGATGCAGACGTCATTGCGGGTGTATTTGTGAGGCTGTTCGAGCTGAATTAGCCTTCCTCGGCGTAAGAGCGCCGAATTGGACCTATATAATTGGTGAGCTTGGTTCCTTGATCCGGTAATTTAAAAGCGTGTGGCTGGGAGATTGGGACAATTGGCTTGGGCTAAGAAGCTTGACCCGTAGAGCCAATCCCCTTTAATGCCCGAGATTATGACAAGGGGGAGCTTGGCAGCCCGGAAGGAGAGTACTTACTGCAATTGCTTGATCCGAGGTTCTGCAACGCCCTTGCAGATCAAGTTATCACAGGGCGAAATCGGGTTCTCAGCGGGCGGTGAGTGTGCGAAGGCGGTGAATCTGTCAGAGCCCAAACCCTACTTTCCTCTTTTGGAAGGACCCGAACTAGATACCCAAGTCCGCGGGTATCGTACACCAGCACAGTGAGCTTGTTACTTGACACGTTACTTCAGACCAAGAGACTTTCAATTCAAGGGGTACAAACGGATTCATTCTTAAAAAATAAGTCATACGTGGATGATCTAATCCGCCCCCGCAAAATCATCATACATAAACGCCTTTTGACTGCCCACGTGCGCCAGGTTCCATAAGTACTCCGGACCTCAATATTCAAACACTGTTCAAACACTGGGTGAAAAAGAATGATCACACATTTCTTTGTCACCCACTTCTGCTGCAGCCGACTTACTCGTCGCTCATCCGCGTATCCTCATCATCCTCGGCCTTCTCAGCCACCTCTTCTTCGCCCTCTGCAACTGGGGGCTCGGGGGGAGGGCCCAGAGTCTTAGCGAACCCCGGGTCAATATTCGCCCGGTGCAGAGCCCGCTTGTAAACTTCGGACTCGTCAGGGTCCCGGACAGCGACTTGCATCTGGTCGATTTGGTCCTCCTTGACTTGGGAGGCCGTTGGGGCCAAGCCCGCCTGGGCAATGGTACGGGCCCGCTCAGGCTTGAGGCGCGTCTTGCCAAGGATGGGGTAGTAGTAAGCAGCTCGTTGTTTAGTCTCGCCTTCAGTTGGCTGGAACAGAGTCAGAGCGATATCTCTCTGTTTCTGATCGGTATTGAGAGTTTGAGCACTCGTAGCGTAGGTGCGAACCCGGTCGTACCGGTGGAATCTGTTGCCCTCGGCGCCTTCGTGAGCAAAAAGCTCTTCATTATCCCGGTTGGGGTTCTTTGGGTCCATGCTGATACCGATCTTCTTTACTGACTCTGATTTCTCAGACAAGAAAAGGTCGTAATCCCAGGGGATAGGACCGGGGTCAGGGTAGACCTCCGGGTTGGCCTTGTGAAGCGCCACCTTCTGCGCATGCTCCTCACAAATACGATCCTCTGGAGCTGATGGGCGCAGCAGAGCCACATCCATGCGCTTATCCCGCTTTCCACCGACAGCCGACACGGGTGCTTTGTCGAATTTGAATTGAACGAGGCCTCCAGGATCCGTGAAGCCCTCAAGATCGGGTAATACGGCGAACAGGCCAACAGCCTTGAGCTTAGGATTATCAGGGTGCACTGGGTTAGCCCAGGCGTCAATCTCGGCCTTAGTGGCGGGAAGTCCTCGGATGTGGCTCTCTGTATCCTCCCCAGTGTACTTGCTCTCAGGATAGGCGACATCGAAACCCTTCTGCACCAACTTCTTGACGTGCTTGGGGTCATCAACTGAAACCTTTGGTTTCTTGAGAGGGCGACTCTGGGTGGTTACAGAAGTAGTACCGGATCCCGAGGGAGCATTGCGCTCTACAGAGATGTGTTGGGTGCGGCGAAGGAAGCTAACATTGGTGTTCTTCGGGGCAGGATTGCGCAGTTGATCGAGGGGCATGAGTAGAGGAAGATCAGCAGGGTCGATCGGCTGCGGGTTCTCAGGTGCCATGATTGCTTGAGAAATTGTCAGTTGTTGGTTCCATGGCTAAGCATATAGATAGAAAGGTGTCCACTTACCACTCTCATCTCCGAGGTGTAGACCGGGAATACCGACCATATCAATAGGCATACCACCCTCAGCATCGACATCAATATTAGGCTCTTCGCGACGTGCGAGGTTGGAAGCAAATCCAGGTGTGAGATAGCGACTGAGGCCTTCGTGTGGGATATCAAGAAACTTTGGGGGCATATCAGGAGGGGGCAGATCATTGCGGTAGCGCAAGGACGCGATGTAATCCTGGTGGAAACTCCCAGAGGGCTGTTCCTCCTTCATTTTGGAAGACATGTCGTGATCTTCAGGGCTATCGTCGCAGCGCCTTTTACCAAGTATCTGTGGATGTGTCTGATGGGAGGAGGCAGGGATTGAGGGGCCAGGGTTCTGGAAACCAGGAGAGCTTGGTCCGTATCCGCTGTCAGGAGTGGTGTGACTGGGGTAATTTCCGGTGGTGTCGTCGTTGTCGTCGCCGTCGTCAGATTCGGAGCTGTCAAAGCCAGAGCCAGAGTCGACAAAACTAGAGTCAGAGTTGTGAAAGCTACCAGAATTTGAGGTAACCTCAGAGCTGCTGGAGCTGCTGGCGGTTGAGAGACCTTGGGCGCTAGAGAAAACCTGGTCTTCTCCGTTTGCGCTGGGAGCGACTGAGCTTCGAGTGGTTTGAGTGAAAGAGTCCTCCTCGCTTCCGAGTTCGGAGATCTCGTTCGGGATGGGTACAAGGATAGAAACAACGATGATAATAGAGAGACTGTCTTCTTCTCTTTCGTCGTCTTCGTATGCGGTTTGACTCGCGGGGTTTTCGGTATTCAACAAATCGTTAAATTCGTTGATTTGAGCGTTCAAACTGTTCCAGTAAAGTTCAAGCTCCTTAAGCTCGTTGGTTTGTGTGGACGCGTCAGTGCGTGGAGCAGGTGTCTCTCCGTCCTCAAAGCGGCAATCGGCGCTCTCTTCCTCTGTGACTTGACGGGGAGGGGTGACGTCGGGGTAAAAGGGAATCCGGCCGTCTGGGATTTGATTGGACGCGGCGTGAAAAGCCCAAGCTAACGCACGTTCGTAGTCAAAAGGCAAGCAGCTGTCCGAAGAAGCTGTAGTATCTCCAGTTGGACTTTCCTCTTCCTTAGGAAGCGTTTCAGCGTCTTCGTCCTGGATTGCGGGAGGGACTTTAGAGGAGCTTGGGCCTGGAAGCGCTAGGTTTGGAGCTATGCAAAAAATTAATGAGTACTGCATCGAAGTGGAGTCAATTATATAAACTAACCGTTAGAGGGAGTGGAAGATCGAACGACAGGATTGCGCCACTGAGAATGACCTGTAATTCATTTAGCATCAATGGCCAGCTTTCTCCAATTGACAAGTGGGGCCCAAACCGGTGCTAGCAGGAGAGTCGGACAGCAAGCTGGGACTCCTCGAGGAGGGAGATGTAGGAGAGCACCCTGCGTTGTTTGTTTATTCAGCCCAAGCTTCACGGACAATTCCCCTGGATGTTGATTGGGATCGAAAGAAGCGCGACATATTCCACTTACCATCCGCCATAATGCCTCCCGGCACCGCCTACCAGACTTGGGACGTTGAGGGTGGGTCACGTGCGGGAAAAGGGTATTCGGAACAAGTATTTCCCGAAGGTGAGGAAAGGCAGAAAGGCAACAAATGAATGGTTTTAATCACCTTGCAGAGAGGAAGTAGTCTTTCTAAAGCTGGTTGAATAAAATTGAACACATTATTTCCATAAACTCCTATCGCATAAGTTTTCAATAGACTTTCATATTCAGTACGCCCACATGCACTTGTACGCCATCAGCCTGTGGCCCAGTCGATCATACTCTAACTGACCGATCCAACTATCATTCGTTCCACTGAGCTTTCCAAAGATACTTGCACCCTTCCAGACGACCACCTGTGGGTCTAAATCTCTGGGCGGAACGCCAATCATGATCTCTTTAGCAAATCCAGGACGTAAGTTTTGAAGACGTTCTTCAAGGAACAGGTGAAACCCGCTAGTCAAAGTGCCTCCTCCAACAACCATGATACCTCCAATGAAGTCCCGCATCTTCTTCTCATCCGAACGAGCAGCATGCGCGATAGAAGTCAAGATGGCATTGTCCAAAGCATAGACAGGCAGCACATCGTCATGATATTCAACTGCGGCACGAGATGACTGGGCAGTAGCAGGGGTGCTATTAGCCTGGGGAGTACCAGTCGCCTCCGGTACCGGTGAGCCCGGGGCGGAAGAATGGGGTGTAGACTCTTGTTCTTGAACTCGGCTCAATGCGCTGGGATGCTGAGGTTTGCTGGGCGTTGCTTGTACGTCGGCCGGGATCGATTGTGAGTCGCCGTTTGCCTTGGGACGTTGGGGAGCGAGGGCAGTCAGGATTTCAGTTTGCGCGGCAGAAACAGGGTCATTCGATTGCCCATCATAGATATCAACAGAGCGGCCGATCAGCCTGCGCCGGCCTACAAGCTTCTGTGAATTGTCAAAGATGCTTGGCTCAAAGAAACCCATTGGTGCCAGATGCACCTCGTCAAAGGCTTTGAAAGTGTGCTTCTGTGTGTCTTGCCCAGCTACCCGGAGGTGGAAGTCAAAGACCTGGGGGGAAACACTGGCTTCATTCATGGTGCACATATTCTTTTTCAGCTCTTCTGCTAATAAAAAGTCATATCTCCGCCATAGGTCAATATCTGCGTAGGGGAAATGGTCATGGAGCATCATCCTAATGAACGTTTCGGTGACATCTCGACCACCCATTTTCAAATTGACTCGAGAGTTCTCCACACACATGCCTTCTTCCACACAGCATATGGATGTTTTCTGTGCTCCAATATCAACCACGCAAGCTGAGGTAAACCCAGCACCGAATGTAGCAGCGAGACTCTCCTGGATAAAACATACCCGGGCAAATGCGAATTCCCGCATCAACATCTCCAGTACCTGGGTGACGTACGACTTTTCGTAGAGATCGGGGATGACAAAGACGCAGGAATATTGGGGCCAATCTTTTTTGCTAGTCAGGCCAAGTTGGGTCTTGATAGCATCTTCAAGGATCAAAGAGATATCCAGGAACAACATCCGCTTGCTTGCGTAGTCCCTCTCGTTACAGCATCCATTTTGGAATGGCCAGTAGAGTTTGTAACGAGGGGTTGACGAGTCTGGGACTCTCAAAGCGGGCTGCCCGACAATGTACTCCGGTGGTGGATTGGATAATTCGGTCCATTCAATGCGCATGGGGTCATTGTGCTCGGAAATTGTCTCGGGAACGGTCCTTCTGTTGAAATTGACCACCATTTCCTTGGAGTTGGGCAACATCCTTCGCTTGTTCTGGCGCATATGCACTTTCAGTTCGGCCGACATCTTGCTAAAGTGAGCAGACCACTATTCGGTTATTAGCAATTGGTCTCAGTATCCGTCATGTAGTAAAAGTGACAAGCTCACATCTGGTCCAAACAACTGCTCCGGCTCTTCGAATGTTCCATCATCTCGCTTCTGCCGTTTCGGGTTGGGCTCCTCTTGGTCTTCGCTCTCGCTTGTTTTCGCCTTCCTCGCAATCACCATCGGTACTGTTTTCGGCAATGCATCGCTCGACAGTCCTATGCGTAGATTTTGGCTACCGATATGAATGACAATGACTTTCGACCCCACTGTCTCGGCGGGTGTCTCCTCCTCCGCATCCTCCATATTGGCATCGCCGTCTGCTTCGGCCTCCGCCTCCGCCGTCTCATTGGTCTTTGCCATTGCAAGGGCGCGATCTCGATCCTTCGCGGACTTGGTCATTTTCGTCCTCGCTTCTTCGTTTTGCAATCTGAATGCCAGGTACTGATCGTCACGCTTGAGATAGTCACTGGGTAGAAGAAAGTAATCAGCATTGAAACTCGTCGGTCATGGAACAATTCAGACTAATGCGGGAACGTACGTATAGTAGTTCTTCTGGTTGATTGCCGGGACTTGCGGCCAGCTGGAGAGATCCATATTGTTGTCCGTACGCTCCAGACCTGGTAGTTCATCGTTAGTCTCTCTAGTCTCTACCACTTTGGCTCATTTAGATCATCTATCCATGGCCACTCACCTTCGTCCCGAAGGGCCTTGCCCGATTTCTTTCCCACCATGATGAGCGCTGTTTGCGACTGTCTGGTTCTTTGAATCGGGAATTTCGTTGAATCTAGGGAGCGCGCAAACAGGTGGGCTCGCTATCTCCGAGATGTAGGCACTCAATAGCGGGCTGATCGCTAGGACTGATGCCTGATTGAACGTAATTCCAAGGCTGTAATGGGAGGAATAGGAGTAGAAGGCGGTTTGAAAGATAATGGAGGAGTTAAACACGGAGTCCCGGGAAAGTGGGAAGCTTGTTCGGGACAGTCTAGAAGCGCCATTCAGCTTGACGATTGACCGCCCACACGCACAGGCCGATTGCTCAAACAAGTCCGATGCGGTTACCACCACCACTCTCCTTTCCACTTAACCAAACATTTCTTTGTCTCTGATTGACTTCGTTTGAGTGGGTAATCAAAGCTCATTCACACTTGTCTTCACACTCGAACTCCCCTTTCCTCCACCAGCCCGCGCAATAACCTTAAACCTCCGACTCCGCCCTCGCTGGAATCGCAATCAAAGACACCAATCGAACCACTTCGTACCTACTACATATCACCATGGGAGGCACATTATCTCGTCTAGCATCCCTTATCTGGGCCAAAAAGGAGATCCGAATCCTCATTCTCGGTCTCGTATGTGCATTCCATCTGTCGCGGGGAAGGGCGCACCTGCGGCACCTATAGCGCCCAATGATCGAAACTCATGACTGATTGACTTCTTTTAATTCAGGATAATGCCGGAAAGACCACTCTTCTCTACAGACTTAAGGTACGCACATATGATCTGGGTAAAGCCCCGCGCATCGGGCTGGACGCGTTCGGAGGTGCTAACAATACGTGTATCTCTAGATCGGTGAAGTCGTCACCACCATTCCTACCATCGGCTTTAACGTCGAGTCCGTGACATATAAAAATCTTAATTTCAATGTCTGGGTATGTGCTTCAGAATATTCATCATGACCTCGAACCCCACTGACCACTGCGGACTATAGGATCTCGGTGGCCAAACATCCATTCGTCCATACTGGCGGTGTTACTACGCCAACACAGCAGCTGTCATTTTCGTCATCGACTCCACAGATATTGAGCGTCTGGGAACCGCAGCAGATGAGTTGGCAGCCATGCTGAACGAAGAGGAACTTCGTGACGCATCTCTGCTAGTGTTTGCCAATAAGCAGGACCAACCCGGTGCTAAGGGTGCGGGTGAGATTTCAGAGGCTTTGAAACTGGGAGAACTGCGTGATCGGAACTGGAGCATTGTCGCCTGCTCTGCCATTGATGGCAAGGGTATTGACGAAGGCATGGACTGGCTGGTGGTTGGTATTCCTAATTCATAGGACTGTCAACGATTACTAACGATACATCTTCTTTTTAGCAAACTATCCAAGCCGAACAACAAGCATGAAATGATGTCGGGCGATAGATTTTGATCTGTGATATACCTTAGACCTCGGCTTGCTTACGCAACTTGCCGGCCGTTCTGCTGCATTCGGGGGTTGTGATGTTTCTTTTTTCTTCGACTCTGCCCAGACCGGCAGAGTCCTTGTCTTATATTGCTACATGATTTGGGGTATCAGCGTCTTACGGTTGTTTAAAGATAATAGTTTAATGAAACTGCCGTGGGATCGGTTCTGAACATAATTGATTGTTGAGAAACCCCCCTTGTAAACAGGCCAGGGCATTACCAGGTGGTAATTAAGATTATCAATAAGATTGGCACATCGGCTAGAGCATCAAAGGGCATATCGGTTCCTATCTTCCGAGATAAGGCATACACTCCCCCGCATCTAAGATACGACCCCAATTTAACACATGTCGTAGCTGCAACGTATGGAAACCCTTCCTTGTCATTAATCTTAAAGTTATCCCTGCATTCGAAACTATAACAGCGCAAACATTCCAGCTTGTCAACTTGCATCCGCCAGAATTGAGAGATCATCATGTCTGTTCCAGCTACCCAGATTGCAGCTGTGATCCCCGCATCTGGAGGGAAAGATGTTTCTGATGTCCAAGTCAGCAAATCGCATTCAGTACCGAAGCCGGGGGCTGGAGAAATCCTGATAAAACTGGACTTCTCGGGGGTCTGTCATTCTGATGTTCATAGCATTCGAGGCGATACACCTATGAAGACCGATGTGGCAGGTCATGAAGGAGTCGGAAGAGTGGTCGCAGGTGAGAAACAACGTTCCATTGATCTGTCCGGCTATAGTTTGGAAGCTAGTTCTGATTTTCTGTTCGTTAGTTGGGGGTGGCCTTGTTGAGACTCAATGGATGGGTCAAGTAGTGGGGATCAGGTATGTCTAGGAAAACTCGATGTATGTATAGACCTCCAGAACCTAGTGGAGGATTGACGCAATTCTCTAGATGGCTGTATAGCTCTTGTCTCGAGTGCGAAATCTGTGAGGTCAATCATACGGCATGCCCTAACCAAAGGAACGCCGGTGCGGTTAGTTATTACTCATTGTAACTACCTCTGTGTGCCAAGTCTTCTATGCTAATTTACCTTTCACAGAATGTCCCGGGTACATTTCAACGTGCGTATATACATATTCCTGGGACGGCCTGAAACACCGTCATTGAAGTCGAATACTGAATGGATTATGAAGAATACATCGTTAGTCCCGCTATTCATGCCACGATAATTCCACCCGGACTTTCTCCGGATTTGGCGGCCCCTCTTCTCTGTGGTATGCTTATAAAAGCCCTGCAATGTGTTACTATCCACCGTTGACAATATGTAGCGGGCATTGCGATGTACTCTTCAATCAAGAAGGCCAGGGCTCGGCCTGGCAACTGGCTTGCTATTCTTGGCGCCGGTGGAGGCTTGGGTCATATGTATGCAGCGCCAGCACTTTCTATTCATCCTATTGTCGGCACTGATAAACAAGGGCAGGGGCATCCAAATTGCGGCCAAACAGGGACTAAGAGTTCTTGCAATCGATACGTGAGTGTCTATACATGTGCAAATGTATGCGCATACTGACAAACTGCAGGGGCGACAAAAAGAAAGAACTATGTTTGTCCCTCGGGGCCACTGAATTCTTGGACTTCCGGGAGGTTAATATAGTTGAAGGCGCCAAGTCGGTCACATCCGGCTTGGGTGTCCACGGTGTGATTTGTACTGCCAATGCGGAGGCAGCTTACCAGCAAAGCATGCAAATGCTCCGGCCACTGGGCACTCTGATTTGCGTTGGAATTCCCCATATTCCTTTCCGCCTCCCTGCCACCCCTTTCGAGATGATAGTCAAAGGTGATTATTGAATAATGCTTGATGCGTACTCTATGAACAGACTTGCTAACTTGCTTTTGGCGAAAATGATAGGCCTTACAATTGTCGGAAACTCCGCCGGGACCGCTCAGGAAATGGATGAACTATTGGCCATGGCTGTCAAAGGTGATGTGAAGGCGCATATCGAGATTTTTGATTTGCAGGATATCGTCGATGTTTTGCAGCGACTTGAACGGTCCGAGATTGAAGGAAGAGCCGTTCTGAGGATCCCTTAGAAGAGTCATTCGAGGTGCCGAAATCCAAATGCAATTTGCTGCTTCCTTGCTGGAAATATGTGGATCATGTCATAGCAGTAGAGTTGAAAGAGAGTTCGGTGTCGAAGGACAGCAATAGGCTGTTCTTTCGGATCGGGCAAGTTCAGGCCCAATAGAATGTTAACATAAGGAACGAAGATCACTCTGCGCTAACAATAGAGGCTACGATATGGACATGGTGTGTTATCGGGCGCCCTATGTATTCTGTGAGATATTCTGACCCACAAGCCCATTGGAAAGGGGCGATAAAGCAAGATAGCACAGGTTGGGACAGGGAGGGGTAGATTGATGTGTCAGATATCACGGTGGAGCGGACACAGATCCAAGCATGATGGAAACTTATTCCTGCAAATTTCCCAGCTCTGCAGTTCAATTCCATCTTACAAAGAAAATGAATATGGATCAAGAGCCCATCTATCCCCTAGAGGGAGGTTGCGCCTGCGGTCTAATCCGCTACCGCATCGAAACCCGCCCCCTCATAGTCCATTGTTGCCATTGCACACCCTGTCAACGCGAAAGCGGCTCTGCATTTGCCATCAACCTCCAAGTCGAATCAAACATGGTAACAGGACTTCCGTAACCCGCTTCTTATTGAAGTGCTTCAATACTGCTATCATAGCTGACATGGCGCACAGCAGAAGAATTCTAGCACACACCCATATCAGCGAGGCCGCAAGTCTCAAACAATGTAGATGTAACATGCCTTCACTTTCCGAAGGTAATTATTTCCAGATTACCAATTGTACATACTATCACTTCGCCGTTAGGTATCACCCTGCTGTTTCAATATTCGTGTTCCTAGTTGACTCCATACCGCATATTGAATTTTTAGGCAATTTGTATGCTGGCACGCACGCCCTCCGTTGAAGTGGGGACCGATGTCATTTCCGCCCACATAGTCACGCTTTGTCCGAATAACACCAAAGTCGAGGGTTGCCTCCTCTGGAACCATCAGGATCGGGTTCGTTCAATTTCTTTTTTTTATTATCGAGTCATATCCTGACTCATACTTTTTGTCCTCTATACAATCCGACTGCCTTTCCCAAAAGAACTTGATTTTCATGCTGTATGTGGGTTGCAAAAAACCCCTATCATGCTTGCGCAGATCTATACTTAGGCTGCATGCAGTATTTATATTATGCATCTATACGATTCACTCAAATTTTCCATCCTTCCCCTTCTCTCCACTTCATCAGACGCAACACCATGAAAAAGGCCGATCCCGTTACTACCATGACAGCCGTAAAAATTTGAGCTTTCCAGAACACCGCGTTCTCCAAGTCCAACAAAGCGCCTGCAATAGGGTTGCCAATAAGCAAACCGGTGCCGGCAAAAGTGAAGCACATCCCCATGCGAGTCCCCACAGTAGCCATGTTAGGGCTTAGACGTGCGACTATGGTAGGCGGCAAGGAGACAATTGCTCCAGATGCGTAACCATAAAGGCATGCAAAAACAACCGCACCAGCTTCATTGTGAATACCGATCCACGAGAATGACAAGACTGAAGCAATCAGACTGATGGGGATGATTGTGTTCAAAGAACCGATACGATCAGCGAGTAAGCCAGGCGTAATCCGCCCGAAAACGGAGGCCGCATTCAGAATGGCGATGATGTAGAAAGATATGTTGGTGCTCGCATGGAGAGAAGAGGAGAAGAAGCTGGGTAGATAGAAGAAAGGGAAGTAAAGCCCCACGAAGGAGAAAAATAGTGCAAAGCAGAAGACGAGGAATTGTGGCTCTCGGAATGCGCCGAGGTCAAGGAGTGACCGCGCCTGTTTCGGAGGTGGTAGAAGACGTTTCATTACGGTCCAGGCGAAAATCTGGCCTGCCAGTGCGATGAATGCAATTATGCGAGTTGTCCAGCCAAAGCCAAGGGGGCCGATGAGCTTGTGAAATACTATAGGGTAAATCACGGAGCCTAAGATGACAATTAGCACCACTGCTCAGCCGGATCTTCCAAAGATCACTTACCGATACTACCTCCAGAAGCAGTGATCCCCATTGCTAATGCGCGCCGCGAGGTGAAATAGGTAGCGACGATAGCTATGCTAGGAAGGAAGAGGAATGCACATCCGATCCCAACGGAGATACCGTGAGCAAGGAAGACTTGATAGTATCCAGTTGACAACGAGGTCATCATCAAACCAAATACAACGAAGAACGATCCAATGATAATAAGACTTTTGAGATAGCCCCTGTCGAAGACTGGGCCGACAATGACGCCGACGAGGAAGAGAAGAAAACCCTGGACAGTACCGATCCAGGAGATGGAAGAGGCTGAGTAGTTGGAAAGAAGGACATCTTCATAATAGCTTTGGAACACGCCAAATGTGTTGACAACGCCCCTAGAAGTATTTCATTAGATGAATTCCACGAGACCCGGAAAGATAGAATCACGAAAAACTTACCAAGAATTGAAAAACATGAAGAAAGCACCTGCAACCTGAAACCAGGCGATAGCTCCTCCGTTGGGTGGAGGAAGAGGGGCGTCGGACTTTTCAGGTATTTGTTTTTCAGCGTCAGATAATTCGGTTTCACCCACAGGTTCTGCTAGAGGATTTGCCATTATAGAGCTTCTTTTCTCCGAACTAATAGACATTATTATTTTTAATGAAGACCAGAAGCTCAGAAATCGCGATAGCTAGGAAAACATATACTCATATTCGGATGAATAATCCAATAATATACAGAGGCTCGCGCTATCACCTTCGGCGTTTCGGCCTTAGACTTCAGGCGAAATAATAAGCAAGATATTCCCCCAATGACCTGTATCCATGGATTTACAGCAATTGGCTGAAAATTGGATTTTGTTTTGTCAGCTGGAGCTAAAAACGCCACAGGGGGCCAATGAAGCAGAGTCCTGAGTTCTAGCGTTGGAGACTAGCGTCGAACATGCGCGGCAACCAATTGGCTAAGCTTTTTGATGATACCTCAAAATCATGCCCTAAACAGAGTAAAATCGTCCAATCACTGGACTAAAAATATTCGGTCATTTATGCTTATACTACCGTTTATATAGTTTATGATCATCAACGTATGCCCTGTTATTCTCCGACTTGCTGAAGCCACTCGTCAGCCTGCATGATATGTTTACTGATAACAAACGTATGTAAGCTGATAGAGTAGAGCGGCGCCACAAGATAAAGAGAAGTACCTAGCAAGCAAGGGTAAATAATTTTAGTTCTGTCATAGATGCTGCTACATCTGTGCTCTTCGCTTACATTATCTTGCGCATGATGATAATTTGGTATCAATGGTCCAAGGCACAGATGAGGAATTAGGAGCAGTAAAGACATCAATTTTCGAAATTCAGAAGCTTTTCCTGTTGTAGATTGACCCCTTGAAATGATTCGTGTCATCCCAACCAACATTTGAATGTTTGTCTGTTCTCTGTACATATAGTAATGAGCCCCGATCGCCACCTATCAATTGAGGCTGACCATATCTAAAACATGACAACTACCAGGAAAGCTTAGTTAATGTTGGGGAAACAAGAGAAGTTGATACTCAAATATCTTAGTAAGAGAAATGACCTGGCTTGTATTCAAAAAGATACTAAAGTAGAATTGAAATCATGGAGACTAGGATGCTGAGTCTGAGCTATTGTCAATAAGCTGATACAGTGTCTACTTGGAATGTAAAAAGCCAGCAAGGAATAACATTTTTCTGTTCAGTTGAGCTCAGGCCGCGCGGCTTCTTCATGTCTTGTTCATCGCAGTGACCACTGGGTGCATAGGCTAGTAATGGTCAGAAGAGTCATGATTGACTGTGTTTTTGATTATTGCCTGACGACGACAGCTGTGGAACTGTCGTGTTCTGGTGAGGCGCTAGTATTGTAACACTGGAACTTCTATCGCCGTTGAGGACCGATTTATTACATTGATTGAGCGGCGGGTACCAGTTGTACGGCATGACTCTTCGTGGTTAGTTACCACCTCTGGAGTTGATAATAAGATCATGCGTCATTCTGAGTACATTCAGAAGGTCCTGTTCCCAGATGCTCTAGGAAAAGGCCTTCACAGACACCTTCTTCACCTTGTTGTTTGACGATTCGTGTGTATAAAGTATTGGAAATCTCTGGACCGTATATACAGCTCTCTGTAGTAATCACTGAACATTAGGCAAATTTTAGGTCATTCACAACTACAATCGCCATTTGCTTGGAACACTTTTATATCAGTGAATGACCACAATATAGAACAATACAAACGTGCCTTTTGATACTCTTTCAATTGATTGGTTGTGGAGTAATAAGCTTTCAAAGTTAGGTAATTTTAGCGCGGTATGCAGCTACTGTCCAGTTACTGGCCGGCCTTAGGCCACTACGCTAACCACCTTTGAATTTCTATTATATGCCTTTTTACCTGCATCACTTTTCAGCAAAAGAGTATAAATCTTCTGGTATAGATCTAAAGTAACAGAATTCTACCATATTTCGAACACCATTCAGAAACAAGATATATTGAGATAGTGAGGAGAGAAGGTAAGATAAGAAGTTATGCTAAGTAGGCTAAATACGGCCTTCCGAGCACCAAATATGGATCCCAAGAGGTAAGCTTCTGGAAAAATGAGTTGAATTTCACAGCTTCTAATAAAATTGACTACGATGGAATTCAAAGCTCTCGCTTTCCGCTATACGCGAGGAATGTGCGGTTCAATAGGTCCAAGATTTTCAGAATACCCTTAACGTATACAATAGAGAAAAACGGTACAATACAGTATGGTGATGGCAGCGGTGAAGCTACGGCAGTCACATCTTTGCGAGCGGTAGCAATGACGTCTGTCGGAGTATGATCAGTAATCGTCCGGACGTTCGCTTCCCCGATAGCCCGAGTGTTGATCATTTAATCTGAAAACTCTCGCGCATTATTTACCAGATTGAGGGTGAGTGCCGGGTCTCATGACTTGCCGTACGGTAAATGTTATTACCAATATATGCTGTTATCCTATGCATCGGATCAATCGGCATGTGTCGGATCAATCGGCATATTAAGTCGCAGGTATAATGTAATTGAGCAATCTATAATTGACAGATTAAGTAGAGTAAAGCGGTATTTCACACAGTGTAAAGCCATCTTTCTGCATACCTGTGACGTCCACATTCATTCTATGTTGCTACATTCGTTTTACTATTGGCAAGGGCTGGGAAGGACAGAGCAATAAGCAAGAGAACATCCCTGCTAGATCTCACAAAAGTTACATCCTATAGCAAAACGACCTCCATACTCTTTACTACATAGCCCAGAACCGATATTTCGAGCACATGGGTCCGGGCGTCGACCGTTCTGACGCCAAAAATCACGCACACTAGTGTTCAGGGTAGTGGGTAACCATCAAATAGGATGTATAAAGGGATGTAAAATGGGAAACGATCTGCAACTCAGACCCACGTTACCCCCCATCTTCTTCAAAACAATAGAATGACGAGCGGCACAAATTTTTGCTACGAGCAGACGATCCCTGCCTTTGGAGTAACCACTGGAGCACATTTCTTCCTACTGTGGCTATAAAAAGTGAGAATGGCCCCTTCCACGAAGGATTAGTTGAAAGACATCACTTCAGTTACTCAGCGTCCCTGTATCATTCTTGCAAGACTGAATCCATTGGGTTCTGAAAGATTAGCCACAATGACCAAAAGTAGTGCGTCTCAAAATAAAAGGCTACTTGCAAGAACGGTCGATGATATTGCTGAGAAGGCCCCTGACCAACGCTTCGCCGTCATCCCGCAAGGGCCGGAGCTCACCAATGGGTTTCGTGGCCTATCGATGAAGAGTCTGGCGCAATCGGTGGACTTCATGTGTCGGTGGATTGAGACCACCATTGGACTGGCACAATCCCGGGAGACGTTGGCTTACATGGGAAGCAACGATGTGCGCTATTTCATTTTCATGCTCGCATGCCAGAAGACCGGATACCAGGTTAGCTCTTCCAGACTTCATTGAGATTGATAACAAGCTGATCGTACGATCTCGTTCTTAACCAGGCCTTCTTTCCTTCGACAAGGAATTCAGATGAAGCTCATAAACATCTCCTGACAGCGACAAATTGCAAGATATTCTTCTTCAGCAAGGAGCGAGAAACGCAAGTTTTGAATATCAGAACGTTATTGTCAATGGACGTTTTTGTGGTTCCGGCAATGGAGACAATTCTCGGCAGCGAGGGTGATCTGCGCTCGTATCCATACACCAAATCCTATGCTGATGCAGAGAATGAAACGCTATGCATTATACACAGCTCTGGAACGACAGGTGGGTGTATGAAGGATATAGTGCTGCCAGCGTGTGCTAATCATCGCCGTGCAGGCATGCCGAAACCAATTTATCTAACCAACGGCTTTTTCATGTGTATCGACGCTATTGCTAAGCTCCCATGGCCGACTGGTCGCCAGCCATCTTTATTTTTCAATCTGAGCTCACAGGACTTGGTGCTAGCCACGACACCTTTTTTCCATGGGATGGGACTGATATCATTTGTTTTTGCTATCTGGTTTGGAATACCTGTTTTGTATGGCCCTGACAAGCCGCTGTCAGTCGAACACTTCGTGGGAATTCTACGAACAGCTCGTCCCACAGCTGCAGTCTGCTAACCTTCAACCCTGGAAGACCTGAGCTATTCTAGTGAAGCGTTGGCCTGTTTGAAGGAACTCAAGTCTGTCTATTTTGGAGGTGCACCTCTCGCATCGCAGACAGGAGAGCGGTTGCGCCAATACACTCAGATCGTACCTATTCTTGGGACCAGTGAAATTGGTTTGGTCCCATCTTTGGTACCGGAAGATGAAGTCAACTGGAACTACTTTGAATGGAACAAAGCATACGGCGTGGATATGCAGAACTTAGGCGACAACCTTTATGAGATGGTTATTCCTCGACAGCCGAATTCCCGCGACTTCAAGAGTATCTTCCATACTTACCCTGAAGTCAGCATTTACCCAACCAATGATCTTTACACGCGACACCCAAAGAATGTGCATCTGTGGAAGTTCCATGGGCGAAAAGACGATATCATTGTGTTGAGCAACGGCGAGAAATTCAATCCTATCGGAATGGAGACCGTCATAGTGGGACACCCGCTCGTTGGTAGTGCAGTGATAGTTGGACAGTCGCGATTTCAAGCTGGGCTACTTGTGGAGCCAAACCAGGATATCGCAGAAATGGACGACAAGCTCTTTATTGAGGAGATCTGGCCAACTGTTCAAATGGCTAATCAGACCATTGCTACTCATGGTAGGATCGTGAAAAGCAATATCAGGGTCGCCTCAAAGACAAAGCCATTCAGACGAACCCCGAAAGGCACTGTTCAGCGCAAAGCTGTTCTTCGAGATTATGAAGAAGAGATTGATGGAATGTATGCGGCGGAAGTCGAAGATGACGTGGCTCATTATCTCCCCGAGCCCTTAGGTTCAGAGACTATCACAGAGTACATACGCCAGATTGTTACCTGTGTCCTAGGGAAAATTGACATTACAAGCACTGAGGACCTCTACAGTGCTGGCCTTGACTCCTTGATGACTATACAGGTCTCTCGAACGCTGCAAAAGGGAGTACAACTGCGTCAGCCTGCAGTGAGGCCAGATGCCATCACTCCTCAGATAATTTACGCCAACCCGACCATGCAGCAGTTATCTGCCGTTGTTTTGGGTATCCTAGAAGGGGAATCCCAGGTTGGTATCCCACGGGAGGACAAGATCAAGGGTTTAGTGGAAAAGTATACATCCGATCTTCCGGCCAGGCGAGAGACCCGCCTAGAACAGAGGTTGCATTTTCCCTCCACTGTGGTTTTGACCGGCTCAACCGGTTCCCTGGGGACTTACCTCCTCTATTCCATTCTGCATAGCGGATCCGTGTCCAAGGTGTACTGTCTCAACCGGTCGGAAGCTCGCTCGCGGCAGGAAAACAGCTTTGAAGCACGAGGCCTTCATGTGGATGCGAATGACTTGAAAGACCGAGTTGAGTTTCTTCAAGCCTCATTTGGAGAACCACGATTTGGTCTGGACGAGGACAAATACCGGGAACTTCTTGACTCTGTCGATACAATTATCCACAATGCGTGGAAAGTGGACTTTAATCATTCAGTAGATTCCTTCGAACACACCCACATTCGTGGCGTTCGTCAATTTGTTGATTTTAGCTTGCGCAGTCGCCACAGTGCCCATATCCACTTTGTTTCTTCCATCAGTACAGTGGGCGGCTGGACCGCAGACCTCGGGCCATCAATCCCCGAACAGCCTATGGACAGCTCGGTGGTCCTTGCGCAAGGCTACAGCGAGTCTAAGCATGTCGCGGAGCGCATCTGTATAGAAGCATCACGAAAATCTTGCGTACCTACGACAGTCTACCGCGTAGGGCAAGTCGCGGGTCCGACTACCTCCAACGGAAAATGGAATCCACATGAATGGCTGCCGACACTCGTTGCGACCTCGAAAGCCTTGGGGAAGATTCCTAATCGGTTAGGCACGATGGCTATTGATTGGGTGCCTGTGGTAAAATTCCCCATTCATTCATATTGTTTTGCCATTTACATAACATGCTGATTCTGCTGTTTTTCAGGACACACTGTCTTCAATTATAATGGAAATCATCGTTACACGTTATACAAATCGATATAATACGCCCTGGGCCGTATTCCATCTAGTGAATCCGGAACAGACACGATGGTCATCACTTCTTCCGGTCATTCAAGATATGTACCCCGTCGAGCCAATTGAACTTGCAGAGTGGGTTGCTGAGCTCGAAAGTATCCCGAGGCCAAGCGGCACAGATATTGCTGAAAAGCCAGCCCTCAAGCTGCTTAGTTTCTACCGCGGGTTGCTAGACGAGGGAAACACGATGTCCGTAGCGTTAGATGTGCAACTAACGAAAGATGCAAGTGCAACGATGAGGTCAATGGGGCCAGTATCTGCGTCGCTGATGCGAAATTGGTTGCGTCAGTGGCAGTTTTGATTGGATGGCTCAGGCGAGATGACCAACGACCGATGTATTGGCCTTCCTTGTCGGCTAAATATTCTAGACTCCCTTGGTGTGCTCGACACAATCTGTGTTTTCAATGGTTCCAAGAAAATTCAACACTTTCATTAGAGAGGTCGGGCTTATTGAATGCGTTTATCTAAGCCGAACGCTAGTTGTAAGAGCACGTAATTTTGCGTAAAATGTGTATATAGGTTATGTTTTTCAGACTGTATATGTTTCATGACCCAGTATAATAGATACAAGTCTAACTTTAATGTATGAGTAGTGCGTATCAGGGTGACAGGACAAGGTAAGCAGTAACGTAATCGGAATGCGAGACGCGCATGAAGCTGGGCTCCCTTGAAAACCGTAGCACGATATAATATAACTATATATCGCAACAATAATGATTGTTATTACTTCATCTTTTAAAACTATCGGCTTTTGGCATAATAAGTAGTACGTTCTAATCTCGGGTTAGTATAATGAGTGTTTCTGGGTTACCACACAAGACACACGCTGTCCACAATTAAGCTATCTGAGCTGAATATATACATCTAACTACATTTGGAGAACGATCAGTCCGTTCGCGAGTCTAGTGAGCGAAGGTGAGCAGGTGATGTGCACGAGCGCTAACGTGAAGGTTTTAACTTTAACGTGAGCCAGGGGAACGTAATTAGCGTGGATCTTGAAACCAGTAAAATACCAGGATCCGGGCAGTGGCATAAATTAATTCGCATTGCTAAATAGTCCTACACCTTATATCTCTCCTTGACCATGTATGTCATCGACACGGGTCGCCCCTTTTGTACAACATTGTCGACTGGAGAGGTGGTAATTAACACTAGGGGTATACGGTTTAGCGAATAAACATATCTCCCCTTGTTTGGTATAGGAAACTAGGCCTCAATGAGAGAGGAAGTCTTTCCTGTTTGATAACAAACACTAGGCTTTACTAGAAAGCGACTTTCAACAGCGGTCATCTGAACAGATCATTCATTAAAATATGTAGTTTTGATCCCCTCACCATAGCTAGCCTGTACGCCCGTTGTCATATCCGACGAACAATTGTCAATGGTGTTCTCCGTTTAAGACGAACCACGATCAGTGATCTCACCGACGCTAAAGAAGCCCAGTGTCGAGAAAGGAAAGCCCAAACAATAGGCACGGGAGACCGACCTGGCAAGGAATCAAATTGGCACATTGAAGCAAGCAGTGCCACAGTCATTAAAAGTTCATCTTGAACATCGGGTTACGGTCCGTATTCGGATTTTAATCAGTTACCGTTTGTCCATTCATCCGTGTGTGAATCACTGGTCTCGGCTCATAGACGTAAAAATTACCCAACGGCTCCGTAGCTGTAAGTATCTTTCATTATTACCACTATCGGATTTATAGACCTTCATCCTTCGGGTTGATGAACACGATTATAATATCCGAAAAATCCAAATTTGTCAGCCAAATTCGTCAGCAAGTAATGTCACGTCAGGCTACAAGCAGATGCAGTCCAGAGCATGCGAGCCATGGGGTGTATTTACATTGCTTCTCTTCTGGTGAACCGTCCAGGATGAATCATTTCTTCACAACGTAAACCCGCTACAGAAACCTTGCTCATCTTCGTCCTTACTTCATCTATCAACATGTCTGAACCCAATCCCACGATCATCAAAGGGTCTTTGGTGCTCGTCACTGGCGTCACCGGCTACGTTGCGTCGCAAGTGGCCAAGCAATTCCTGCAGCACGGCTACAAGGTGCGAGGCACGGTCCGTGATCCGCAGAGAGCGTCCTGGCTGGTGCATGACATTTTCAAATCCTATACAGCGAGTGGTGATTTCGAGATTGTTACTGTGCCCAACCTGGCGACCCCTAGCGCATTTGACCAGGCCGTGAAAGGTGTCGCGGCCATCTGCCACGTCGCCTCTATCGTCAGCTTCGATCCGGACCCTAGCAATGTCATCCCGCAGACCGTGGCGGGGGCCGTGTCAATCATGGAGGCAGCTCTGGCGGAGCCCTCGGTGAAAGAATTTGTCTACACAAGCTCCATCGTGGCGGCCACGATCCCTGCACCCGGAAATGCCACACGGGTTGACCGCAACACCTGGAATGACCAGGCGGTCCAGCTTGCCTGGCTCGCGACCGCGGACGACCCGAAACGCGGCTCGACTGTCTACCAAGCGAGCAAGGTTGAAGCGGAGAAAGCGATCTGGAAGTTTGTCGAGGAGAAAAAGCCGCACTTCTCAGTCAACTCGGTCTGTCCGTCATCTATTATGGGCGAGCCGTTGAACAGAAGCCATATTGAGTCTCCTGCATCGTGGATCAAGCAACTTTATGATCAAAACGTGGCTTTCTTGTCCCGCGCCCCAGCTCGTAAGTACTTATCGTTTGACTACATCCGCCAAAGCCACGGCTGATTAGACATGTCACAATGATAGTGTTTACTGTCGACGTGAAAGACGTTTCTCTCCTCCATCTTGCCGCCGTTCTTGACCGGGGAGTGAGGAACGAACGCCTTCAGGCCTGGTCGCACCCTTGCAATTGGAACGACATCCTCTCAATCCTGCGGCAGCTCTACCCTCAACGTGATTTCATGAAAGATCTTCCCGGAATGACAACACTCAAGATAACAACCGATCAGACCCTGTCCGAGTTCCTCCTGAGGCAGTGGGGAAGCCAGGATGGATGGACGCCCCTGGAGGAGACGATACAGGAGAATATGAATTCTATTCTCGCCTGGGAAAGCACGGTCTAAGCTGTCCTCTGGTACAAACCAGAGAAAGTCAAATGTTGTAAGCGTGGTAGTTGCGAGTCTGGCATAGTAGACACAGTACAGATGACACTGAACAACGATTATTCGATAAAGACTCGCTGAATGATGAATCGATAACTCCAGCAGCAGCCACACAGAGCAGTTTGGAGATATAAAAGCACTCCATTGGGTTTAGTTTGCTTGTTGACTAGAGGAGTGGAAATGTCAACACACCATTTGCAAGGACTTACTCATCAACAAGGTGACCATTGGCCACAGCGGTGCGTAATAGATCAGGCCGACCTACCAAAGATATGTAATTGATACATTTACCGGGTCGTTCGTGGACAATGTGTCCGACCCACGACCTGCCTACGGGTTGCCCATGGCCGGCTTATCAACGTCCAAGTGATCCTGCCTGATTTGATAACTAGCGTAACTAATTCACCACCTACACGGCCACACTGCCCACCCAGCTACCGCAGAACACCGTACTAAGTGCTTGTTTTAGCTGCCTAAGAGCAAATAAATGATCAAATTTCCTCCATATTTATTGACCGTACCTGGATTAGAACCGGTGATCAGGATCGAAGATGTTATGGCGTAACAGAGAAGATTCAAAAATTCGCCGATGGGTAAATATTTTAAGCTAAGTTGTGCACCGATATAGTAATCGAGAGTCTTTAGAAAGCTTTGACCATGACTGGCAAATAGTGCGCGAACATTCCTCAATTGATGATCAACATTCGGGCTGTTGGGGAAGCGGACGTTCGGACGATTACTGATCAGATTTTATCAGACTCCGACAGAACGTCACTACTACCGCTCGCAAAGCTATGTTCGACCGCTGTAGTCTCCTCACTGCTATAGTCACTGTACTATATTGTACCGTTTCCGTTTATTGAATACGTCAATGATATTCTGAAGAATATTGGACCGTATTTCAAATCGCGCGCTCCTTGTGTATATATTCCTTGCTGTCGGTAGCTTTATCGGAAATCAATTTCTTGTGAGACTTGTATACTAAAACCTTTACTCACCAGTCACTATGTCCCCAAAGACGGCCATCATCCTCATAGACCCACTCAATGATTTTATCCACCCAGACGGAAAGCTTTTCAGTCGAGTAGAGGAGAGTGTCAAAGCGACTGGCACTGTGGATAATCTATTGAGACTTGTCAACGGAGCACGGAATTTGCGGATTCCCATCTACTACGGGTTGCATCAACCTTATCGGGACGGTTCGTATGATGGGTGGAATCACATGAAAGAGACTCATCTGGGATTGAAGAAATTTGAGATCTTCAAAGTGAACAGTTGGGGCGGAGAGATACACACCGGTCTAGAGCCAGACCTTGAAAATGGTGATGTGGTGGTGTCGCGACACTGGAATAGCAGGTATGACGCATCCCCATTATAAGCCTGGTCTGTTCTTCTTGATTAAGAGTACAAAGTTCTTTTGCCAATACCGATCTCGACTATCAACTTCGTCAAAGGGATATCTCTCATGTTGTCTGTGCCGGAATGGTTGCCAACACTTGCTTGGAGACGACAGCACGTTACGCATTGGAATTGTATGTGAAAACCCTCTGATCCCGGGTAAATCAAGCTATTGCAGTTCACTGATGCCAAATCTTTCACAACACTAGAGGCTACTCGGTAACGATATTGTTAGTATATGAGGTGGGGGAGTTGATAACTTTACTAACTCAATCCTTCACTCCAGAAAGGACGCCACTGCGGGGTTCAGTCAGCAATTGAAGGAAGCTGCGACCGATTTAGTTTTGCCTACTATTGTCGAAGAGGTTCTCAATGTGGATGATTGGATCAACCAGGAAAAGCGAAAAGCATTGCTCGAGTGACGCGCAGCAATTATCCCAAAAGAATGGTTGCCAAGGATTTGTTTTGACGTTTTCATTTTGTTGCCGTCTTCGAACACACCTGCAATCATAGTTTCAACATAATGAAAGCTATTTAATGATGAATTTGCAAAATCCGATGTGTGCGCAACATAATGGGAGTACAAGACTTCATGAACCTGTGTGTAAATTATGTGAAAACCGTAATGAATCGTCACAAAGACGAGGCCTGAGAACTCCCATAACCTGCATGTCTTTTTATTTCATACCATGGAATGGCAGAAATGTGGCCGCAAAAGCTGTTGATTAGATAGTATGAGGACAATAATTCATCTTCTGTGGGCTTTGACAGGCATCGCTGCTCCTTCCACTCACGCAGCTCAGCCTAAAGTATCGAAAAAAAAGTTTAGAGGTTCCCCATGTCATGAAGGAAAACAGGACTTTGAATCGGCAATTTTCAAGTCCACCATAGAGCACCTCGGCCCCCGCGGGATCTACTGTGAGATCGCGGATACAATAATCAAAAATCTGTCCGAAGAAGAAAAGTGGCAAAAATGCTAAGCTAACAGAGTAATTCCTGCGCGAGCCTGGCCAGCCGGGCAAGGGTGACCCTTTGATAACTAGCCATGGGGGCCTTGGAACGCCGGGAATACCATCCACGACTACTCCCTCCTGGTGCCCGCATTATATGAGAGAAGATGGATTGAAAATAGTTTCCAGAGCGAATCAAGTAAGGTGTTAATAACCAGTGCATATCACCAATTTCATGCGAATGAAGTAGCAGGAGGAAAATCTCCCCGTTCCGCCGCCAGAACGCTCACTTTGACCGCTCGGTCAGTCATCAACCTCGTCACCGTCAACATCAAATTCAACCAGCGACACGCCAACATCAACGACTGTCAACACTTGTCATCATCACTCACACCAATTGTACCATCTACGTCAAACTTTGAATTTTGAATTCGCATCAAGACTCTCCCTTCCAGCTCAGCAGAAAAAGCCCTTCCGTCATAGCCTAGTATGATTGATCTTCAACTATATCTCAAATCCCTGGTCTACCTTCACCGTGCCGTAAGAACCTATGATTGCCGTTATGATTAAGAGACGATAATCTCTAGTGAGACTTCCATCGAGGCCTAAACTTGTTTAGATAATATCATCAGCGAGATAACAATAACGTCGACAAAAAAAAGACAGGAGCTCAGATTATTACCCAACGCTTGATACTGTGCCTGGATAAAGCCCCGCCACGAACCTCAGTTTTGGTTTCATATACGTCTAGATTTTATACCAAATTCTTTCGTTGAGCATAGGCGAAAATCTTGTTCTCAATCTGTCAACGTTCAAAATAAAGTACAATAGAATCGACTAGAAGGAAAGCCTAATTCAAGGAAATGACGTCCACTTTGAGGTGTGGCGAATATTGCCTCATCGCCAACTACACAACCATGGTTTGTACTCGGAGGCAAGATAGACAATCATGCAATATTCGATGATAAAGAGGTTGAGCGTCCCGCTCATAAATTAGAATTGGTTTCATGACTTTTTAATTACGCGTCAATATGAGAACCCACCTTGATCTCGTCAAGGCCTGCGACAAGTAAGCTGCAATCTAGGCCATCAAGGCTGTTGCCACAATTAGCGGCATAATACTAATGGCCCGGCGACAGTTTCCCATATATGGAGGAAGACATATACAAGTACGAAGAGCATTTGAAGCTTTACTACGCTTTCAAAATTGAGGGCCAGGACTTGGTTGTGGGGCATTTGCCGAAGACCCTCGTGAAAAGTGTTCATTGGCCACGACGCGCCTGGAAGATCGATGAATCACTCCAGACTGTGACAATGCGGGCCGATCCGAACTCTTCGGCCGCCTTTCGCAGCAAATTGGCGCAAGAAATGGTAGAAGCTATTGCACGATGCCGACATCTCACTCTGTACAAGCGCACGTCTGATAGTTACCTTCCTGTGTATGGGAAACATGGGGAAGTGCTTCTTGAAATAGAACAGCATGCAAGCGCTCTGTTTGGCATCGTGTTATACGGGGCGCATCTGACTGGTTTCACAAATGGTGATGAAGGCCTCAAAATATGGATTGCCAAAAGAGCAAAATCTGCTATGGCTTATCCTGGTATGCTGGACACCACCTGTACAGTGCCATTGAAGGCGGGTAATGATCCCAGAGAAACTTTGATAAAGAATGCCGCTCTCGAGGCATCGGTCTCCGAAGAGTACCTAGAGAGCGCGATAAACCCAGGCGACTCTCTCTCGTACTTTCACATCACAGGCATCGAGTCCGGAAAAGCCAAGGGGCTGCTTCAGCCTGAAGTGCAATATGTCTACGATGCACAGCTTGAGCCTGGGCTCATTCGCCGGTCGCACTGCGAAGATATCGATTACTACGATCTTTTGCCGATCGGAGAAGTCATAACTGCTCTGCGCAGAAGAGACTTCACCCCACGCAGTGCTATCGTGTTGATCGATTTTCTTATTCGGCACGATATCATTGTTCCAGAGAACGAACCCTATTTCATGGAGATATTCTCGCGATTGCACCGGCACTTGGACTTTCCCACTATCGACCATTCAATTTGAACCCGACATAGCGATGAGGTCGCTGTCCTTGCAGCTTGGTAGCGGTGTAAATAAACCAAAGCTTTCTTGCTACGGAAGGACAGGAAGTTCTGGTCTCCAAAAACACCCGACAATGGGCATGATTTTTTGAACCTTGATTGTAGACCAGAAATGCGAAATAAAGGATTATGCAGCCGATATCTTCGGCTTTTTGTTATTGAAAGCACCCATGCGCGCTAGCCCCTCTTTTACGCCAAGGGTTGCGCCCGTGATGTGGCACGTTACTCGGATATACATAGCTGTCAAAAGTTACTGGGTGAACCGTGAGTGCAAAAAATCGCACCCCAGATAATCTTGCGCCTTGCGTGATAAGCAAAGGTGGCGGTACTAGGAATACTGGTGTCTCTATAAAGCAGATAAGGACGACTACATATATATAGTCTGGTACGCGTTGTACCTACAAAGCTTGCCTATAAAGAGTGCCTATTCTAATGAATCTAGATCGAGCAGCGAGAGCCGCAACTATTTAATTTACACATAGTACACATCTACAAACACTGATTAACATTAATCGACCAGACTTAATATGTTCTATATATTCTCTCACCAAAGCAATAATAGATTCTCTCTAGGTCACCTTAGTCAACAGGTTTTTGACATGAACGCTCCTCGTTTCTTCTGCGACGGCTTGATCATAGAGAGATTCAAAGCCTAATATGTGGCATAGGACTATTATGTCACAAGTCTTATTTTCTTAGTCGCTATTCTTAGACATCAACCCGAAAATAATTCTAATGCCACTACCTTTTGATTTGGCTAAGCGACCCAGGTACTATAAAAATAATCTTTGCATCTTAATAGGCAAAAGTGTTATTTTTCCTTCTTGTCACGTTCATTCCCTATATCATGGGGCAACGCGGTAAACCTGATAAATTCCCATTATAAAATCCTCATATATGATAAGCTACAGTATGCTAAATGTTACTATCTTCATATTGATGTTGAACTATCTAGGAAGTTCGTGTGATTATCTAAAAGCAGTCTAGTTGTAAGTGTTAGGATATATCAATTTCTCGGAGCCATTGATAAGGTCGGTAAGCAGTTCATGTGAGTAAAGTGGTGAAATTGATCTTAATCCATGCTATGATGGATACCTCTGAAGTTCAATTTGCGATGAATTATGACATAGGAAAGTTTAGGGCAATTCAAGAGGTATCCTATCCTCATCTCAATGCGACCATGAATGCCGATGCTAATATAGGCAAGGAAATTAATGGAACATAAGATATACTATACTATCAGAGTCATTTTGACAGTCATTGGGGGGGGGGGGGGGGTTCGGCTCTTGCCTATTAGATAACATCCATGTCCTACCACTCCATGGTGTCATATGATGGAATTACTGCTTTACTCGGGAAGTTGACTATATATCTATGTAAAGACTATATGGCACTAATGCAAAGTTACTTTGTGAAAGAATTTTATGGAAGAAGAAATCAGCAGATGTTGGGCGACTATTTATAGGGTAGATAGACGGCGATCTCGGACCGCAGAGTGGCGCGCTGCAAGATGGGAAGCGGCATCCATGGATAATGCTCCCCCTCTTACCCTCGCGCCTTATCATCACTGGAGGAATTTGACGCCATTATAGTATTACCATACACTTGATTTATTTTTTCTTCATCTGAGAGGTCATATAAGCGAACCTAAAGAACCCATCTCTCCCCCCAGATTTAATATAATAGAAAGGAAGTCCGACGGGGCTAGGAACATGAGGTTAGGCAAGAATCTCGGTACCTGCAACCGTGCCTTAGTATATTGTGCTGCCGCACAAAGCCATATTCGGGTTGATAAGGGAGGTACCAATAGGCGAGTGACCAATGGGCATTAATCATGAATCATTACGTGCTCTCAGAGAGAATTTAAATAAGAGACGAAAACAACCACCATAATCAGCGCGTGTGTTAGAAGATCCCATTCAAACCCGGGGAAGCCCCAATGTGCCGAAGATCGGGACGCTGATTGGTGATTCCGGGCAGGCCTATGGGGTCTCATTGATGGCCCCACGGGCCGGCATGAAGGGCTCCGGTATCCCCAGTGGAGCCCTGGTCCATCGACACATGCGGGCACTCTGAGCTCTAAGTGGTCCCGATTATCGGAACTACTGCAGGGAGGTTAAAGCCAATTCCTCTTAAAGTTGTATTACCTTCTCCAATAAATGTCCCAAGCATATGCACTTCGCCTGCAATCAGGTGCCCCGCTTTGATAACGCATTAATCAAATGGATGAACTCGGGTGTCGATCCGTTTGAGGCGATCCATAGTACCCTCAAGCGGATCCTTTTGCAATAGCGGAAACTATAGAGGTAGTAGTGACTTCCCCGGACTATAGTAATCTGCCGTGGGATGCATGTTGCAAGTACTTGCCGCTTGCCATCCGTAGCTGCTGCGTCTAAACCCCGCCAATTTCGGTCTCAAGGCCTCCCCACCCATGTGTTATGGTGATAGGATGTGGTCGATGCGCTTCCCCTCGTGATGGGGCGCGTGCTATCGGCATACTCGGACAGGCGCTGTATATGAATCTTTCCCTCGTGCTCCCCCGCTGCTTCCTTCACAACTATTTCGTGTGCCTCACTTCAATATGGACTGGTTACATCTCTACATCGGCGGAGCTGCGCTCCTGGTTTTTGCCCTCGTGGCACTAGTTCTCCTCATTTCGTTCCAGCAGGTCAAGGTAAACTTGGACCAGGGTCCATTGACTTATGTGAAATTCATCTACGCGAGCTTCCTGAAGCCTCACGACAAGTCCGGATCGGGTCAACAGGATGCGCTAGAGAGCTTCTACAGAACACAGGTACGCCCTTCCCCAAGCAACAGTGAAACAAGGACAGGAAACTCACCTGGTACAGGCCACTGTCTACGATGCTACTCGTCGCCGTCTACTCCAAGGTCGCGAGGATATGCTGGGTCTCGTGGCGGCGCAGTTGAAGCATAAGGTTGAGAGCAAAGAGATCAAGGCTGGAAAGGCAGTCTGGGTGGATGTGAGTATGATACTTCGAAGCTCACCGCGTCATAAGCTAATGGGGGCTTCTAGGTCGGCGGCGGCACTGGGTAAGAATTGTGAAGAGACATTTCTTGAAGACCAAAACTAACTAGATGGCGTTCGCAGATACAATGTCGAAGCTATGTCAGCCTTCGTTCCCGTGGAAAAGTTCTTCGATCAAGTCTACATTGTGGATCTCTCGCCCTCGCTCTGTGATGTTGCTCGCAAACGCTTTGAACGCCTTGGATGGAAGAACGTCACTGTTCTTTGCCAGGATGCCCGCTCTTTCCAGCTTCCCGAGCGACAGGCCGAGAAGAGTGCTGCTACGACCGACCGCGCCGACGTGATCACCATGAGCTACAGTCTTTCCATGATCCCAGGTATGTGAATACATTCAGAATGAATGGGAATCTGATCTGATCTCGCCATTTTTTAGACTACTACAGTGTTGTGGACTCTTTGACCTCACGCCTCACTCCTACTGGTGTTCTCGGTGTTTGCGACTTCTATGGTACGTAATTGCAAAAACCGCTAGGTAGATGTCAACTAAAAGCCAGGATAGTTCAAAGTATCGTGGATGTGTCCTCCCGCAACTACACTGGTGGTGCCTTCAACCGTCACGTTAACTGGCTCGGCCGTGTCTTCTGGCGCGCATGGTTCGACTTTGACCGTGTTAGTCTGGAAGCTGCTCGTCGTGACTACCTTGAATACAAGTTCGGAACCGTGATCTCGGCCAGCGACCGCAATTATCTTCTTGGCGGTATTCCCTACTACATCTTTGTTGGTTGCCCTAAGGAAATCGCTGCCACCCCGTCCAGCCAAGCTGCCATCGAGAAGCTTGATGCCTCGTTCACCGAGTCTCCTTACTTGTCCCCTGCAAACCACCAGTCTGAAATTAGCCAGGCCGTCGAGCAGAGCAGTAGCGAGATTCGCTCAAAGGCCTATGAGTCTGCTGTCATCAACCTCAGTGCGAACCTGCCTCTCCCATCTTCTTTCTACCAGAACCACCACTACCGAATTCACTACAACGACATGCTCCCAAAGCACACCCAGTTCCAAAATGAGTACATCTATGCCTTCACCTGGGAAGACCCGCGGGTCGACCACCGCCTTTTGAACATTGGCCCCGACGACGTGATTCTGGCTATCACTAGTGCTGGTGACAACATCCTCGACTATCTCCAGAAGAATCCCCGACGTGTGCATGCGGTCGACTTGAACCCTAATCAGAACCATCTCCTGGAGCTGAAGGTAGCCAGCTACCTTGCGCTGGGTCACCGCGACACATGGAAGATCTTCGGCGAGGGCAAGCACCCCCAGTTCCGCGAGCTGCTTATCTCCAAAATGAGCCCTCACCTATCTAGCCAGGCATTTCAGTACTGGCTCGAGCACAGCCATGTTTTCACATCCAAGTCTGGTGCCGGTCTATATGAGACTGGTGGCTCACGCCACGCCATTCGCATGGTTCGTTACTTGGCTAAGATGTTTGGACTGGATGGAGAGATTCGCAAGATGTGCGAGGCACAGACTCTGGCTGAGCAGCGTGAAATCTGGCCACGTGTCCGCAAGATTCTCCTTAGCAAGCCGTTGAATTGGGCCGTCGTGAGCACTGAGTGGTTCGCGTGGAAGGCTGCCGGTGTGCCCCGTAACCAGCGCAACATGATTGTGGATGACTTCTTCAAGCGTAACGGATTGAACGCTGATATGAAGCAGAGCAAGGATGTCAGCGGCCAGTCGATCTGGGAATATGTCGTGGACACTCTTGATCCCGTGGTCAAGGACACCCTTCTTAGCAACGACAACTACTTCTACTACCTCTGCCTCCAGGGCAAGTTCTCACGCAGGTCAGTAACACCTTATCTGTATACATGGAATTGAAACTAATTAACTCAGATGCCACCCGACTTACCTGTCTCCTCAAGCCCACGTTAAGCTTTCAACACCCGGTGCCTTCGATGGCCTTCGCATTCACACCGACGAGATTAACGAAGTGATAAACCGCATCAAGCCTGGTACATTGACTATCGCTGTGGTCATGGACTCCATGGACTGGTTTGACCCCACCGAAGACGCAGCAGCCGCTCAGGCCCGTCGTCTCAACCACGCTCTCAAGGTCGGCGGCCGTATTCTCCTTCGTTCCGCCAGTATCGATCCCTGGTACATCAAGCACTTCGAGCAGAACGGATTCACAGCTCGCCGTGTTGGCGCCCGATTCCCCGGCACATGTATTGACCGGTAAGTACCAAGTTCGACCTCCGTATCTTTGTCAGCTCCAAACTAAGATATGACCAGCGTCAACATGTATGCCTCCACCTGGATCTGCACAAAGCAAGAGGACGTCGTCCGCCCCAAGAATGGTCGTACAATCTCTGCGCTCTCCCTCAGCGACATCGCTGCCGCGACAGTGAAGCGCTCAACTAGCGTTGAGGACCTACAGATCTAAGCTTACGCATGACTTCCCATGACCTCTTCCTTATTGTTTAATGACTACCCCCTTCTGTTCTGAGTTTGATTTTATTGTTACCGCACATACGGGTTTATGGCGTGTGTGGCGCCGAGGCTGATATCCCAAAATTTGATTTTTATGAATGGTTCCTGTGAATAGAAACGTCTCAAAATGAGAATAGATAGCCCATTTATGTATTAGCCAGTAGTAGAGCATTCGTTCAGGTATCCGAATAGAATGCATTTTATACTTAGCAACGAAAACATATAATACATATCATCAAGAATCCGAATCCAACATTGTAAGCCAGTATTTACTAGGCTCAAGTCTAATAATCATATTTCACAGATGAAAAGCTAAGGAGAACACGCACAGATAATAACAGATGAAAAACAGAAAAGCGCCTCTCGTAGAGAATATGGATTACAGGATTTCATCAAGGCAAGGCCGACTCCCAAACGTCCTTTTCGTACCCACGCTCAATCGCTCATAATATCCATCACATCTCATCCGTAAGAAAGCAGTAGCTTCTAGGACACATACAAACATAACCAATGACAACGCCTCTCTTGGCCCAATAGGATTTAGGTTTCCCACGTATAATCGGACCGCAGAGGTGCGTAAAGAGGAGTCAATTAAGGAGATTTAGCAGAACATAATACCGGAGTCATGCAATAAGAAAAGTTCGCTTCGTTTCTGCTTTATGACCGTCCGTACCGAGTCTTGCCAAAAGAGAAAGGCACGTAACGGTACTTGATCATATGCTGAATCTGGCGACGCATCGTCAAGACGAAGAGGATGATCCAGTATACAACCAGAACGGGCCAGAAGACTGGGATATCGAACATGGAGAACCAGCTGCATACGAAGCCGATAGTGATGGCGCGGGTGGCCGAGTGCCAGAACTTGAATTCGGGGAGACGGCGGATGAAGGGCCGGAACTCGTCGTCTGATTTGCTGGGGAGGCTGGGACCGGCATCGCCGTCTTCAAGTCCTTCATCTTGGGTGAGGGAGGGGTCGAATTTGGGAGTCAGGAAGGCGAGGAAGAGGTTCAGGAGGTAGATGCCGAGTGTGTAGGCGACTGTTTAGACAAAATCCTTGATTAGTTTCTAGTCTTGATTGTGTGTAGTTTTCGCGTTTGCCATTGCCGTATAGAAACAATCCCTCTTTTCGCAGGCAGAGAATCGTCGCGATGGTTTTCTTCCTTCAATGGCAAAGTGGAAGAAACGTACCGATATACCATCCTTGCGCGAGGACGATACGCAGGAAGAACATCAGCAGCAGAACTGCGGATCCGACCCAGCGGTAGGTAGCATAGGGAGTCGAGGCATCGAGATAGGCTTGGTAGTGCTGTTACAGTCTCGCGTTAGTACTCAGATGTTTCATCTGCGGGATACTGGGGCCTCGGGGATCCGGGGAGGCAAGCCCCTCATGAATACTCACTCTGGTCAGTTTAGATGTGTGGGCGGTCACCGCAGTGAAGGGCGACTGGTCTGGCTCAGGAACATCCATGTTTGCGGGGAGGTGTGTAGGGGAGAGAAGTAGAAGCCCGATGGAAGTCGCAGATCGCAATGCTGAATGCGTTGTTTCTGGAAAACAGACGCAAAGTGTCCCCTGGATGTGCGCCAATCAGCGTTGAGATGACCCGGGCGGCAAGCCACTGACATCTCATGTGACTTGTGGCTATGCTATGTTTGATTATGTAATATTTTGAAAGCAGACAACGGCTTAGTCACCAAAGCACATGAGTTGGAGTGTTGACCGCCTTCCTGTTCAAGCACGCGCAGCTTGGTACTTATGACCTTGAGGTAAGTCGCGTTATATGAATTTTAACATTTAGATGAATTGTGTGGCTAATAAGCCTAAATATCAGGTATTACATCTACAAGTTCCATAGGGAAACAGAAATAAACTTAAGTTAAGGATTGGTCCCTTGATCATGGCCATTTGCCTCGGGACGGTTAACTTCGGTCCCCAATTCGGGGTTGCGGGGACATCTACATCATAATAAGTCACCTCCCTTTTCTCAGCTCTCCAAAACCCAAGGTGTACTTCCACTTCTTTTCTAAAAACACACCTAATAATAACGCAATCATCATGTTTGCGCGCCGCTGTGCCCGTCTAGCTACCTCCCGGACAGCTGTCCCATTGACCTCGTTCCTAGCTCGAGCACGTTACTCCACCGGGCCGAGCTATGAGCACATTCTCGTCTCGACCCCAAAGCCCGGTGTTGGCATGAGTGAGCAATCCTTACACAACAATCTCGTCAAGGGAAGGTCCTAACAGCTCAATTAGTTACTCTCAACCGACCCAAGGCCCTGAATGCGCTCTGCAGCCCTCTTCTCGTAGAACTGAATGATGCATTGAGCAAGTACGACGCAGACAATGATGTCGGCGCAATCATTATCACAGGAAGCGAGAAGGCTTTCGCCGGTATGCGTGAACACCCTGATTGAATTACTTCACTTGATCATACGCACATATCTAATAAATAACCTACAGCCGGTGCCGACATCAAAGAGATGGCCCCCCTCACATTCGCATCGGCATACACCAACAACTTCATCGCCCCCTGGTCGCACCTAGCAAACGGCATCCGGAAACCCGTCATTGCCGCTGTATCAGGCTACGCCCTCGGCGGTGGCTGCGAGCTTGCATTGATGTGCGACATCATCTACTGCAGCAGCAACGCTACATTCGGACAACCGGAGATCAAGCTGGGCGTTATTCCTGGTGCGGGTGGATCGCAGCGTCTCACTGCGGCTGTTGGCAAGAGTAAGGCTATGGAGCTGATTCTGACAGGCAAGAACTTCAGTGGAAAGGAGGCTGGTGCATGGGGAGTTGCGGCTGAGGTTGTTGAGGGTGGACATCAGGAGTTGCTTGATGTTGCATTCAAGACCGCCGAGAAGATTGCGGGAAATAGTCGGGTTGCTACGCTTGCGGCTAAGGAGGTTGTTAATAAGAGCCAGGAACTTTCTTTGAGGGAGGGTGTTGAGTATGAGCGGAGACTTTTCCATGGCTTGTTTGGTAGCAAGGACCAGAAGATTGGTAAGTGGATTTTAATATATCTGGTTGAGGATGAATATCGATTTGGCTAACATTCTATACAGGTATGACTGCTTTCGCTGAGAAAAAGAAGCCTGAGTGGTCGCATGAGTAAATATGCCCGGTGCATATCCTAAGACCACTGCTTCCTATGCTATGCATTAATTGTTGATGGTGTGTCGAACTACTAGAAATATATGCTTGTTCTTTCACGTAACACACCCTGGAGATTTCCTGGCAGCCACGGCCTGCCGCAGCAATTTAACCTCAGTTATCATCAAAAGCCGCATTTGCCGGCTGAGCATTGCCTGCTGGTGTTCCGACCTTGTACTGCTCGAGCGACCGGTTGATTCCAACAATACCCCAAGCAAAGACAGCCACCTCTCGGATCGTGTCCATAAGGTTGTGCGTCGAAAGACCACCGGGCCCACCTGCGTTAGCCTCTGGCTGGGAAAGACGCACTGCAAAGCTGGGAGCAGAAGAGCTCGAAGTAAAGTCGGACGCGGAAGAGTGATCGTCTTTGCAAAGTGTAGTTTTCACCTCTGGATGGCCTACATTCGGATCAATATTCTCCTGGGCATGTGGCGCTTCCTCATAAGAGTAGACCGGCTCCGGAGCCCACGGCGCCGCGAAAAGACCATTTGAGTAAATAGGGACCGGCTGAGGTGGCATAGTGGTGCTGGTAGGTATGGGAGCCCGGGCGCGACGGAGAATAACAACTAGTCCATCCGAGGTGCACGACACAACGGCTTCCAGCTCAAGAGGAGGAATTGGGTCCGAAAATGCGACGAGTCCCCGTTGAGCCATTTCGGGGTTATCATCCTGCATGGGATTTCGGAACCAGAATCGCAGATAGGCAATTGAGTCGTTCGCCTTCGCGCTCTCCAAGCATCTTACTGCATCCCGCAGGCAATGCTCTTGGATACAGTAGAAGAAGCTCTTCGAGATAAGCTGGCTCGGACTCAGGCCTATAATCTCGCTCACGCCGCTCGTAGCGTACATGATAGTCGCTGTGCGAGTGAATCTATTAACAAACATGGCCGCGCGAGGCTCATGAAGCGGCTCATCAAGGCGTTGCGAGAATTTATTGGATAGCCATGTGAGCATGTGATAGCGCGAGTCATTGGGTGAGGAGTCGAAGAGATGGCGGACAATAGGCGCATCGATGGCACGATCTAAAGATCAAACATAAATCAATAATGCCCACGTATTTGCAGCGATAGAAGAGCTTACTCTGGGCACCCTTTCCGCGTCCATAGACGGTAGTACTTGCGATCAACACATCGTACACCACGGTAAATACACACTCGCATCCGACCCAGGATCCATCCTTGTGTCGGATTGAACAGTAGTTCAGCACAGCGGCCTTATCCAGGCGAACGCCCCGCCCATGGACACTGCGTGCGAAAGGCAGTTCCTGTGGATGGAAGTACTCCCAACACGAGCGATTCAGCACCTCGTATGGTTGATATCCCAGCACTACCTGAATGCTTTCCGAGGCATATCGAATTGAGGCATCTCTCGAGAGATCTACTTGCGTTAGTTATGACGTTATCCCCTCAGATGGGCTTGCAGAGTGCAGTTCGGGAATGGCTTGCCATGAATGGTGATGAAGGTAGTGTCCATCCTGCAGAAGAGTGGGACCCCCACTAACCCCGCGCGACGGAAGCCTGAAGAGTCTGTGCGACTCGGAAAATTGAACAAAGTTTTCTATCAACGTGGAATAAAAGCAAAATGAAGTCACTGCTCTGAAACCGGTGAGGAGTAAAAGCGGGAAACTTGGCGGAAGGTGTGGTCCTTAACGGCTGTCAACCGTGGATCCGGCACTAGTGGGACAGGGACGATTATGCCTTGAAAGTGGAGATAAAGTAAAGTATTCGAATCATTCTTATTAGGTGTATTAAAGCTAATAGAGGGCAATGCAGTATGTACATCTCAATAATCATATCTCCCGGTCATGCAAATGGTGTATGGTGTATGTGAGCGCGCAGTATGTAAAATAAATCTCAAATCATAAACATGAGACACGTCGCATCATTGCAAGCCAGCGTTCTTCTCCGTCTGGCTCGGTTCCGTGTGGGCATGGGCATGTCTTTCAGCCCGGTAGTCATCAATGACTTGTCCTTCGATGGTTTCATCAAAGACATCAACATGTGTGGTCGCAAACTTGCGAGCGCTAACCTTACGCTCGAAAAGCAAATCCAGTTCTGCAAATGAGCGGCCTCGAGGCTCAGGAATGCGGAAGTAGGCATAAATAACGCACAAGAAGCAGCTTCCACCCCAGAAGAAGCCGGCATAATTACCCCAGTCCCAGGCGTCGGGGTTCAGCATATACGGTGTGAGGACACCGCAAATGATGGCCACAACATTGTACAGGCAACGACCGAGAACGACCGTCTTAATCTGCAGACGACGGGTCGATATTTCGGCAACTAGGGAGTAACAGACAGTGCCGACTGTCAGCTGGTAGAAAAGAGCCCATACGAGCATCATCGCGCCAGTAGCCAAGGAGGCTGCGTCCTTGTGAGCCTTCGGGACGAGCCCGAGGAACCCCATAATCATCAGCATCGTGCAGAGACCGCATAATCCGTACAGAATGAGTGACCGGCGACCAACTCCCCAGGCCATCAGTGCCCAAGCACCGAATGTGCCAACCATATTAATGCCGTACTGGCCCATAGCGAAAGAGTAGGAGTTATCAGAGGACAGTCCTGCCTGTTCCAAAAAGTAGGTCGAGTAGTTGGAGAAGGTGTTACCGCTGAGATTCTGCAGCGCCCAGGCCATGCAGACAATCTCTGTCCGACGTCGATCGATACCCTTGAAGCAGTCCAGGTAGCTGGCACCTTGTGTAATCTTAGCTTCCAAAGCGGTTGTATGAACCATCATCGAAATCGTCTCGTCGGGATCAAAGTCGGTTGTGCGATCCTTGCTCGTCAGTCGCTCAAGGGCATGCTTTGCATCCTCCGTCCGTCCTTTCCGAACCAGCCACCAAGGAGACTCGGGTGCTAGCCAAATTCCAATAAATAGTGGGACGGGCCACATCCACTGCAGTCCGTAGGGAATTCGGTAGGCCCACTGGTCATCCCGATTCAGCATCGACTTGATAACGCCAATTCCAATCAACTGGCCAACACCCCAGCAGAAGTTGACATAGGTGGTCAGGTATCCACGTAGCGCGACGGGGCACACCTCAGAGGCGTACGTGACGGTCAACGTCTGGAACACACCCCAGGGGACACCACACAAAATCTCGGCAGCCAAGAGTGACTGAATATTCGGGGCCGTGAAAAATATCGCCGTCCACGCGCTCACTAGGATCAAACAAGCCATGATGGTGTACCGGTATCCAAATCGTTCAGAAGCCCATCCGTTGATGAACAAGCCAATGATTTCGCCAACAGAAGCCCCGTTACTAAGACCCGATTGCCACTAAAGACCCCTTATTGTCAGTTTTCTAACAGTGAATTTCCTGCCCAGAACAAAATCATTGGAGGGAAGCAGGGAGAGTCGATCTTGACTTACCGAAGCCGATACTTCATATGACCCATCCGATTGCAATGTACCATATTTCTTATTAAATTGCGGGAATGCATAGAAGTTATTCACGAGACTGATATCGTATCCTTCCATGACAATGCAAGTCGAGATGAGGACACTCCACGCGACGGCCTTGGGATACAGTTTGATTCCCTGCATCAGGCTCATATTCTGCTCCTTCTCCGTCGCCGCTTTGGCATTCTGGATGACCTTAGTCATAGATGAGTCCGAACCCGGTCCCTCCGTAGAGTGGTAGTGTCGTAAAGCCTCATCAACAGGATCAATGGCATCCTGAGCCTTGTATTCAACCTTGCCCGCACCAGAATAAGGAGGCACGGGACCTCCCGCCGAGGCGGCGGCCTCGTGCACTTTGTCCTCGGCCATTCTGCAACGGTCGTAGAGTGCAGAGGCACAAAAGGCGCGTGTGGGGGTGGAAGAATTGAGAGGTGGGGAGGAGGGTTTTTCGGGAGGGGGAAGTCGAAAAGGGTGTGCTTCAAGAATCGGAGCCGCGGAGGCCTGCGGAGGTTAAAGAAAAAAACTGCAACGTACCCACCCGTGGAAACATCACACACCAGCACTCAGGGGCTGCGACAATGGACTTCCCGGGGTAACTTAAACCATAGAATTGGCTAGAATTTACAATTGAGGCTAGACAGATAAAGACTAGAGACAGACTTTTGCGGGGGAACACGGGCTCAGGCCTATAGATTCGAATTTTCGCGGGATTCGACGCTTGGCGGAGGCAAAAGAAGGGAACCGTGTATGATTGGGTCTTTTGTTGTTTTTTCCCCCTTCGCCACAGAAAGTATCTACAAATTTCGGTCGGTTGTACCTGTATAGAGATACGAAAAGCTTAACTTTGAAACGGAAGACAAAAAAGAAGCTTGTGTCTCGTTATGCCATGTGTTCTCTCACATATCACGGGCCCTTGCATACTTGCCGCTTCCGGAGGGAGATGGTCCGTGCACGTGGTAGAGTTGCAATATTTGCACTGTTGGACTGCAACGCTTTGACTTTCCTAGATCCGGTGACCGTTCTTAGACTTCGTAAACACGGCTGTTTCCAAGGTTGAATGCATATATGGCAGGTTATACGCCATCCACGCCGTAATTTGCACGCAACAAGCACCCGCACCTTATCACAACAAATGTAACAACATCCGAGTATTCGCTATATGCTTTCTCTTTTGGTAGATAAGGTTCTCACTATATACATTTCGGAAGAAGTAACGGGTCCTTGATCAACCGCTCCATATCCTCCGCCCGGAGATGAACTGACACATCAACCCCATTGTCCGTCCAACTCCTGCCCGAGTCATCAGCATCCTGCGAGGGTGGCGCCTCCTTGATGAGAACACATCCATCCAAGTCCGGTATAACGCCCTCAGCATACCTAATCTTGGGTGACTCACTCAACCCAAAATCAACTTCATAAACACCCGCCCGAGCCCAGCTCGTAACAAGAAGATGTCGGGAACCAAGAAAAGCCTGCCAGATCCGCTGCGGACACGTCTCATAAGCCAAGCTATGTAGGTGTGCAGCAATAGCAGCCGGCCGGGTCATCTGATTAACAGTCTTGCGAATGCTCTGGGAAATCTTCCGTATCCGCTCATCTGCAGTAGTTTTGGAGGATGCGAGTTGTGTCCCAGTCATTTCGATATTCACCATCATACTCGGCGATCCAACGAATCGCTCCTCGAGATGAAGGGCGGGTCGTAATCCGATAGTGAGATCGCAATGGATGGGCCCTGAGTCTTCGTGTTGGTTACGGGCCCGAGCGATGCAGGACCATATATGTGCTAGTACCGTATCATGGCGGCTGACCCGAAGGGCCCCACTTTCATGAGGACTCCTGTTGATTGCGGTTCTCCATATTGTTTCCGCCTGCTCATAGGTAAGGTGGATCACGTAATGGGAGACGGGTGATTTAGAGTCCCATTCGGACCAGGGCATGGAGGTGCCGATCGGGCGGACGTCTTGCGATCTATATGTCTCGGGTATGACTACCTCCCAGGGGCATTCAACTGTTGAAACCCACCAGTCATAGCGGTGCAAGGGGAGAGTTGCGGCTTGTTCGAGAATATTCGGATCTGCGGTATCTGCATTGATATCTGCGGCAGCAATAGAGTCGATTTGATCTGGTTCGAAGACAGGCTCTAACAATGGAGCAGGTGGGATTGAGCCCGAAAGAAGCCAGCGGCTAATGATCGCCCAGTCCTTCACAAAATGGACAAGAGATGAGATATCGCCTAGGGGGTGCCCCAGTTTCGCTGACAATGCAAATCCCCCGCAGGCTAACTGAGTGATCTGAACAGCCATCAAGGGTGGAAGAACGCCGGCTTCATCGGAAAACTTAGGGTGAACAGCATTGGCGACTGGAACTGAGGGGACTAGGTCATCCAGTGGAACTTCTTGTCGATTATATATTGGCTGTTCTGTCGGCCTTGAAGCTGGACATAATGTATCCAAGGTGGCCGTACTCTGGGCAGTAACGAACTCAACACCAGGATCCGAAGATGTGCCATAATGAACATAGACTCGGCCATATCGGCGCGCATGTCGAGCAAATTTAGCGGTCTCCGCCGGCAATTGAGACGGATCAAGAGACAAAATGCTCCTCAGATGACCCGTCCACTGGGGATACGCGTCGAGAGTCATTCTGAGCGCTTGACGAAAGTGGCCTGTTAAGTCAAACCCATTTCGTTGTGTATCAAGCTTTTCACAGAGCCAAATGGCACACGACGTTGAGAAGTTTACTGTCGTTGCATCTATCAATGACAACGCCACGCTATCTTCCGTCGGCTTGGTTTTCGGGAAGATCCTCTCCGTCATGACTCGGTGAATTTGATTGGAACCCATGTTTGAATGGGATCTTGTAATTTTTTTTTCTGATTTGATATCTCTGAATCGGAGGAAAAAGGAGAGAAAGCCTGATAAGTAGGCCAGCTTCGAAGCTTGGACCTTTCTCTACAAAGCAACCTTAAGTGTCACGATAATCTCAAAGGAGACACAACACATATAAATTTTATTTTAGCAAAAAATACGATATTCTGTTAAATTGTTCATTCTGACTATATTCTAGTAAACCAATTACAATTGCGCTCATTGATGAGCAATCGAATGTCATAAGGCGATAAGAGTGGATCTATGATTTTCTCCCATTACTATTGGTCAAGGCCGAATGACCTTGTCTGACTCACCATGAGCAAGGTTGCCAACTTATTCATCTGTGTATGTGTTTATGTTCCGGAATTAGAATTATACACCTGTTCTTTATGCAATAAATTTGTGTATGTAGTACTTATGTTGTATAGCTAATTCTCACATGGCATTTATTGACTGTAGATAAGAACCAACGACCCAACCGCGCTACATTTCTAAATCACGTTGATTAAAATCTTGAGACTTGTTTTATTCCGAAGTTTCTTTGTTATTCTAGGTTATCGTGGTTAGCACCGGAGGCCGTCTGGAATCATCACTGATGGACTTAGAAACGCGTCGAAGTATCTAGGGTGATCTACAGATTGTGCGATAAAATGGACAAAACTGGAAATTCAGGCCAATATGCGGCATTGATCTTGCACGCCTTCAGAAGATATAGGCTCTATTAAATCAGGGCATATCTGCAGATACTCGGGGATGTAAATTCTCGAATGACAATTTCAAACCCGCCAGGTGTCATGGTAGCTACGAGCATCTTCTGTCGCGCTTTTCGATCAATCAAGAGCAGGAGAATCTTCCATGTATCTACTAAGCCAGCCGGAACGTCATTTGCTCCTCTTGTTCCATTGCAGACAAAATTCTGCTTGGGTCGATGACAGTCGAGCTGCGTCCTCCGAGAGCCGAAGACATCAACAGGCCACTTTATGCTCGCAGCATCCGCAGATCTTAGGTCTATTTTGCGGAACATATGTGCCGAAATGTACATGGACATGTTTGAAAGCACAACAATTACTTTCCGGCGACCTTCTGCAATCCTTACACCTTGATTTGTACCTCAAGTCATCCACGGGGGCTCGTTGTGAAGTCCCTGATAGCAAACGACGGACTTGGGTGATGAATGGAAGGTGTATAATGGATTTTTGGATATTTGAAATGAGAAAATATGCTCAGATGGCCAAAGCCCTAGGCAAATAGTGGAGGCCGCATCATCGCACAGCGGTATCGCACATATTCTTGAGCGGCTCGAGGTTACAATCAAGGCTGTTGATAGGATTGCTGACTTCATCAGTGAACTGGTTGCCAGACCTGCATCCAGCAGTAGATACGACAGATGAGACATCTGGAGTTCCCATAGGCCTTCTCATCGCCAGAAGAAACTTGACGACTTTTTGTGTTGCACCATACAAAATAATATCACTGTTTATCTTATGCATTGAATTACCTATTCTCTATAGAATACATCAACATTGATCTTTTTGCTTCACCAATTCCATTGGCGTGTCCAATTCCACTTGCAATCTCGATGAATCATAGCCCTGTAACCCTCAAAAATCCTAGTCGGGCCCTAAAACTCGTGCTTGAGGCATCTAATTCTAGCGAAACCTCCATCAAACCACAATCCCGGATGGAAAACAGTCAGCAATAATGGAATTGGAGACATCGGAACACTGTCCAGCGCTGGGCTACAGGAATCAAGCATTTACGCCAATCAGGGAGCATCCCACCGGCTATCTCTGATCCAATCATACCCCGGTCGTGCCATGGACCCATGCTTGTTTCCGACGGGGCTCCGCACAAGATAATCATTCGTGATCACCACGCGTACCCACGCGATATACATTAGTACTTCCCCGCCCTCAATTTCTCATTGCACATCGCCTTGCTTTCCGGAAAATCTGCGAAAATCTGCAGATCATGTATTCCGACGAAGACGGTACTGCTTCAAGAGAGTCAAAGGCAGCTTACTGGGCTCGTATACGAACCCTTATCGCATTGACATCTCTATTGGCATGGATGGGGGTTGGGGCTGCTCTTCTGAGCAGCGATTTTACGACCGTGGAATTTGCTGTGTACCAGCCAACATTCTGGGCTAAGTTTCTGTGGGCAAGTAGCCTTCAAGGGAGACTCCATGATTGAGCTAATTCGACATCTAGCCTCTTGTTTTACTGCACAGCCTTCGATCACATTGGAAGGAGAGCCCGATCAGTGTGTATGCTGCTGGGCTAAGGGGATCGCTTATCTCAGTTGCTATTTTTGCCACACAAGTTCACAACAGAGCATTGGACAGTGACGCGCCAATTTGCGATCTATCATTATCATCATGTCAAATGTACATTGCGCTTCTCTTGGCTACTGTACAGCTTTCGTATCCTCGCCGACCGAATCTATTCACACCAGAGGGGAAATCCGTGGATTATGAGAACAGCTGCTCGGTCGCCCAAAGATACTCCATGCAGTGGTGCTCAGGTGCCCTCCGTATTGCTGGAGATAGCCTTGGACTCGACAAAATGCCGAGACTGGATTATCGAAGCAAGTCCAAAACCCAACCATTGATCAAAGATTTCAAAACCTCACTGTGGAATCATATCCTCGCTGAACGGTCCCTTGGATTTGTCAAACAATGGACTCTCATGCTAGTGCGATCAGTAATTACTTTCGGCTCTCCTTACTGCATCATGCAATTGATCAGATGCTTGGAAACAAAGAGCCCAACAAATGCTGCTTGGATTTGGCTGACAGGCATTACAGTCTCCTCAGTATGTGAGACCGTGCTCCATTACCATATGGCTTGGATCCAATGGTCCGAAATGGGAATACCAGTTCGCGCACAACTAATCATGGCAATGTACTCGAAAGCACTGAGAGTTCTAGACAAGGATACTGGCGATAAGCCCGCAGCAATAAATCTCATATCTTCTGACTCCGTTTCCTTTAGCAGGTTTACAGCAGTGAACTACATACTACCGTTCTCATTCGTCAAGTTCTTCCTCGCGCTAGCGTTTCTTACGAAGCTGCTTGGATGGAAGAGCACGTTGGTAGCCATGGTGGTAACAGCTGGGACTGTGCCTATACATACATGGGTCGTCAAAAACGTGGGAGCTTCGAAAAAACAACTGGCGGTGGCAAGAGATAGAAAGACAAAAGTCGTTTCTGAAGGTCTTCATACACTTCGCCAGATCAAATTCTCGGCCACAGAAACGCAGTGGGAAGAGCGCATTGACACGTGTCGTCGAGAGGAACTAGAAAAGTTGCGCAAGACCTTTATCGCCATTAACATAAGATCTGTATGGAAGGTCGCATCCCCATTCATTGTGGCTGCTGCGGCAATTTGCAGCTATGCGTATACGGAATCAAAAGTCTCTTCATCCATCATATTCACGATGATCGAACTATTGCCTCACCTTCAGGGTACTTTGGGTCTACTTCCCGTGGTATTCCAGGACTACTTTGGCGCTCGGCTTAATGCGCAGCGTATGGAAGTCTACCTAAAAGAGCCCGAGTTGGAGAAAATCCTAGATCCTAGCCCAACGGGGTCTGTCGCTTTCCGAGATGCATGCATTGCCTGGCCCTCTGAGAAACAACAAAAAAACCAAGAGAAAATCGTACTTCCATCTGATCATTTCGTTCTTCGTGATATGAACATCGAATTTCCTACTGGGGAGCTGAGCATCATTCACGGAGAAACAGGCTCAGGCAAGAGTCTATTACTTTCAGCGATACTTGGAGAAGCGGACCTCCTTCGTGGTCGCATCGACTCACCAGCGCAGGAGCACCCCGTTGCATTTGTTTCCCAAACTCCATGGCTACAAAATGCTACAGTGAAACAGAACATTCTGTTTGGGAGCCCTCTTGACGAAGCCAGATATCAGAAGGTCCTTCGAGCCTGTGCACTTGAAACCGATCTTGCTGCTTTGACCCTTGGGGACGAGACTTACATTGGTCTTCGAGGCGTGAAACTCAGTGGAGGCCAAAGAGCTAGAGTAGCACTTGCCAGGGCTATATATTCACGGGCCAATGTAATGGTCTTAGATGATATTTTTGCCGCCCTTGATTCTCATGTTTCTCGCGAGGTCTTCGCAGCGCTGACCGGCGAGCTCTGTCACGGTCGCACAAGAATACTCGCAACCCATCATGTGTCTCTCTGCCTCACGAAGGCAAGCTATGTCGTTGAGATCCACAACCAAACTATACGCGATGCCCGCGTCATTGAATCAAGTGAGCGAATACCGTATGAATCAAAGTCAGACAGTACTTTGCTGGACTCACCAGCAGAAGAGAAACCAAAGAAGTCTGTCAACTGCACACCAAAAGCCAAGAATGTTATGCAACAGACGGAATTTGAAGCCTCCAAGATGTACCTCATGGACGCCGGGGGCCTGGTATTTGCCACTATCTATGTGCTAGGTCTTGTCGGTAAGCAAATTGCAATGGCATCAACAACTTGGGCTCTTGGCCGAATCAATTCAGCACGATTAAGCATCAAAGCCGACGACTTAGTCGATGGTAAGGTTGTGGCCATACAAAGTCACCTCTATCTTTACCTACTGGGATCTCTAGCCGCTGTCGTGATGGAATTACTCTTCAATCTCCACATGTACTCTGGATCTCTACGTGCCTCGAAGGCTCTGTTTCGCAAAATGACCGCAAAGGTCATCCGCATGCCCCTTATATGGCTTGATAATACCCCTGTGGGAGAGCTGCTCAAACGATTCAATCCGGATATGAGGATGGTCGATGACTTTTTGTTGGAATCAGTCTCTGAGACTAGTGACAGTCTCGTGAAGCTACTGATCGTCTTAGGCATTGGGTAATTTATCATGCCCCCCACAACGGGATTAGAGCCAAACGATTGACTAAGAATTCGTACTTAGGATATACACCTCCCTGTACACAAGCTGTTTGACGCTGGGTCTCCTATACTGGTGTTTTCAAGTTGCCAGAATATATAACAGAGCCCGAAAACCTTGCAAGCTCGGCGAAGCTGAGAGCAACGCTGAGATACTGGAATACTTTAGTGCCTCTGCGTCTGGTGTTTCGACCATTAGAGCATTTAGAGTAACAGACCAGTTCATGGATCAAATGCATCACCGAATTGACAAGCTATCGAACGCCCGTCGGCATTTCTGGATCTTCAATCGCTGGCTTGGTCTTCAAATGTCACTTGCGGGCATTCTATTTACTACAGGGACTGGCATTATTCTATTGTCAACCAGATCCACTTCCATGATGGATGCGTCTCTTGTGGGGTTTGCCCTTACATTTTCGATGGGATTCTCAAAGGCCACTTTCAATGCTGCCAATAGTTTTGGAATGCTGGAAAGATACATGGGTTCCGCTAGCAACATTGTTTCGTATTCGAAATTAACAACCGAGCGCCAAGGTGGCACCGAAATCGCAGCAGACTGGCCACCTCATGGGCAAATCAAAGTCGAGGGTTTGAGCGTTGCCTACTCGTCCAGTCTTCCATTGGTCTTGAAAGATATATCCTTTTCCGTTGATGCTGGCCAACGAGTTGGAGTGGTCGGTCGCACTGGAGCTGGCAAATCTTCCTTAACTCTCGCACTTCTCCGGTTTATGGACCCTCAACCTGGGTCGGTACGCATTGACGGAATCGATATTTCGACAATAAAATTGCAGTCTCTTCGATCCAAGGTTGGGTTTATTCCCCAAGATCCGGTCCTTTTCTCAGGCACCATTCAATCAAACCTGGATTACTTCAACCAAATTCCGAAGGAGAAATTGAACGAGGCTTTGCGGCGTGTGAAGCTTCTTTCTGAGGAAGGTCAAAAGGAGTCTGGCTCATTCCCTCTGGACGCACAAGTTACTGCAGGTGGGACGAATATGTCGCAAGGTCAACGACAACTCCTCTGCCTTGCCAGAATATTGGTTCGGGATCCAAAGATTGTCATTCTTGACGAGGCTACATCGTCAGTTGACGACCAGACGGACGCATCAATTCAAGATGCCATTCGAAACGAGCTTAGTCGGACATTAATTGTGGTCGCGCATCGTTTGCGCACCATCGCGTCATTCGACAAAGTTATTGTGATTGAAGAGGGAAAAGTTGGAGAAATTGGAACACCAGCGGAGCTTTTGAGTACGAAGGGATTGTTCTACGATCTAGTTCAGGAGAGTGAGGATAAAGAGTTTGTGACTAGGACTGCATTTGAATAGATAATACGAGATTGAGTGAATAGATCGGAAATAGTGATCTGGAACCACTAGATCTCATGAAATTAACTAAATTGTTTTTTTTTTGGCTGACCCGTACTAATAACCGACATGGACCAATGATGTAGGCCCGTCGTTCCTCATTTCCTAAAGCGACTAGCGCGGCATCGGCATCATTATCTGCAAAGTGTAGCAGTATAGACGATGTGGGGCAGGCGGGCTCGTATTATCTTGGACATGAAGAATTAGGGGCTGAGATTACTCGAATCTTGGAACGATGGACAGGGAATAAAAGTTAGAATGCTAGTTGCCTTTTACACACTACAGCTCACTATATGCAATGGCAGTTCTTGACCCCAAGACCAACAAAGCGTCTCCACTCAACGAAGAGTTCGCAAAATTAGTTCATTCAACATTGAAGAAATGGCATATTCAAGGCGTGGCCATCGCTGTGATTGACGGAGACGAAACATGGACTGAGGTATGATCATAACAATCCTTTTAAGGACTACGTTTACTAACAATCCCAGGGATATGGACTTGCTGCGTTTCCTGATACTCCAGTCACCCCCGACACTTTGTTTTATACAGGCAGCACGTCAAAGTCTTTCACTGCATCCGCGGCTTCATTGCTTGTCGATGATAACGAGAAACACCCCAACATCAAGTGGACGACCCCGCTAAGCGAACTCATCCGCGACGACTTCGTCGTGCAAGATGAGTATGCAACATCCCATATCACACTGGAGGACGCACTCTCCCACAGAACCGGATTACCCGGACACATGATCTCGCTGGGTCGCGAAGGCACAGTCCGCGACGTAGTCCGAAGCCTCCGTCATTTCCCAATGGACAAAGAAATCCGCACAACCTGGCAATATTCCAACGCCATGTTCATCACAGTAGCCCATGCAATTGAGACCGTCACCGGCGAATGGCTAGGAGACTTTCTCCGCAAGAACATCTGGACACCCCTGGGGATGAACTCGACCTTCTTCTCTCTCGAAGACGCTAAGGCCTACGCTGCCTCGCGCAAAGGAGTGACGCTAGCAAAGGCATACGGCTCGAATGCGGCTTCGTCCGAGCCAACCGAGATCCCGTATTGCGAGGGAACTCTTAGCGGCGCTGGTGCCGTGATCTCATCCGTCCGTGATTATGCCACGTACATTCGGTCGATGATTCGACAGTCGGGTCCGCTTTCTAAATCCGGATACGAAGAGCTTTTGAAGCCTCGTGCGTTTGTGCCTCAGATGCTGCCACAGATTACGCAGCAGAGTTTTTACTCGCTTGGATTAATAATGTCTACTTATCGAGGTGAAAGTGTCGTTTTTCATCCCGGTGGCTTGGACGGTATGACGGCGACAATGATCTTCTTCCCGAAGCGAGATTGGGGCGTTGCTGTTTTCTCCAATGCGACTGGTCCGGGCCGTGAAGTCCTTGCGTGGCATTTGATTGATGACCTACTAAATGTCCCGAAGGAAGAACGTATCGATATCTATGAACTGTAAGTCTTGGCTTCGAACTGGCTTCAGTACTCTGTTGCGTTTACTAAGAACATCCAGAAAACAAAAGAAAATTGCCAAAATTGAAGAAATGCGCTTGACGGCTCGCGAGCGTCTATACCCCTCTGCACCTTCGCCTGGTTTATCACACGCGCTGCCATTGCAACAATATGCGGGAACATACACGCACCCCGCCTATCCAGACTTCATAATCAGTCTACGAGGTGACGAAGGATCAGGGCTGCACGTTGCCCTATCAGGAAGTTTGAATGTCACCATGAGTCTGAAACATGTATCTGGTGAATACTTCGTGGCGGAGATTTTCGAGTACATGTGTGTTCCCGAGCCATCGGCTATTGTCAGAGCTGAGTTTCACATCAGTGTTGCGGGGAAAGTAGACAGGTTTGGCGTCATAGCTGATTTCGCTGATATGCCTGATACTATGATCTGGTTTGATAGGGTTCTGTAATAGTCTTTTAGCTAGACATGCAATTAATGATGAAATTGAATAAATTAGAATCACGAGAACCTTTTCAATCTAGCTGAAGCAAGCCAGCTCTATATTAAGGCAGTAAATGTCTCTGAGGGAACCATATTGAAAAATAAAAAGATCCGGTAAGCTATGCTTGTTCATACACATCGGGAAATCCGTAGACGACATCCAATCAAAAGCTACCGCGATATTTTCCCATTCACGTGCCGCTATGCACAAAGCCTCTTAATGTCAGATGCAAAAGTATTTTCGGCTCCGGGTTACTTAAAACAAAACGAAAAATACAAAAAGAAGAGGCTTGCATCATCCGTGAATCGAACACGGGCCTCGTCGATGGCAACGACGAATTCTACCACTAGACCAATGATGCTAGTTCATGTAGTGGGTCCTACAAAATCCACTCTTGTCCAAGACCCGAAAAGAGGAACTGACCGCAATCTTAATGCACGAGCAGGTATGCAAGGACACAACAACGCACAAAATACGTACATAATAAAGTGGATTGCAGTAAGGTAAGTAAGAAGAATAGAAAACATGACAGATGAAGTCGTAGTGTAAGACGGAAAGGTAGTCCTAATATGGACGTTAAAATTAATAAAGTAGCTACGTCTCCCGTGTAACTTGCTCGGCAGGAACGACACCGTTACCAGTATCTTCATCCCGCTTGACGTGAATCTTGCCCTTCAGTGTATCAATCGCGCCCGTCTTTCCAATCACGATACCGTTGTACTCACGGGAATCGTCCACATCCTTAACATTAAGATCCTGAATTAGGAGTGCACTACCCAATGCAAAGACTTCAAGAATGAGTGCAATCAGTAGTAACAGCCGGAATGTGCTATTGTATGAGTGGTTGATCGCATTTCGGGTAGGTGAGCCCCAGGGATACGCTGCGGCCACTTCGATGGATCCCTCAATCTCTGCGAGATCAGCTAGGGCATCGCTAGGGAGATATTCGCGAAGTCTTCGAGGGAGAATGGCTGCGAATGCGTTAGTCTAGCACAAGGAGGATAAAAAGAGTAACATCACATACCAGTCCATACTCCTCCGGCTACCGCTCCACCAATGGCACTGCCCACCCCGATTGACGCGGTGAACAAAGCAGTGACTGCCGCCATGTCTGAGAAGAAATGTAAGCAGCGAACTTGTGATCCAAATAAGAGGGTAGGAGTCTTACCGTCTTGGTTCACGGCTGCTTGCATGCCGAGCTGCATAGTATTGATAATACCTTCTCCAAAGCCAAGTATCAACTGAGAGACAACCAGCGCGCCCAAGTGGTCGTGTCCATTAATATACTTATAGGACAACCCGAGTCCGAGAAGGTTGAGGGCATATCCGGAGACTGTGACCCACTTATACCGCTTCGTATACTTAACAAGGAAAGCCGATGCAAATTGCCCGGGAACAGCGGCAAAGGGAATGAGAATCGCAATGTTTGTAGCAGCTTTAGTGGAAAGTTGAGCGGCAACCAGCTCGTATGTGACAATATAGTCCTGGAGAAGGTAAAGTGCCGTGTAATCAATCAATGAGGCTGGCTTCGTTAGTATGGTCCACTATCATGCGGAGTGAAACATACCTGCTATGCCGAAGATTACGGTGCGGCTCTTGAGCAGCCGCATGGACATCATAGGCCAGGGAGCCCACATGATCTCCCACACGACGAATGCAATAAGGCAGACGCAGCCAATCACGATCATAGCGATAATATGGCCGGCTTTCCAGGTATTTGCTGTCCTCGCTGCTAGAGTGATAGGCACAAGTAAGAGGGAGAGCCCGGCTGCGAACAAGATCAGACCTATGAGATCTAGTTTCTTGATGTTCGCGAGGTGATTGCGAGGCTTGTATGTTCCTAGGGACTTTTGTTGTTTTGTTGCTTTTCGTTTGCTGTGGAAAAGAGCCAACGAAAGTGGAATCCCAATGATGGGAATGAGAATCGCGAAGATTCCAAAGCCCCATCTCCACGAGATTTTGAGGACAGATGCCGCAAAGGGACCAGCAATCTACCAAAGTTAGCTGATGTCTCGCATTGCCAAATCTTGTATTCAACTGCTTACCCAAGCGGTGATAAATGACGGCGCATACGGAATTGCATTCATAATCGCACGATTATGAAGATCGCTGGAATCACCCGCAAAGATTTGAAGCATTAATGTGATACCTTAACAGTCAGCTTAAAGTCTTGCGCAGAGAGACTAGATCATACCCTCAAGTCCAAATACCCAAAACACCTGAGCACCAGCGTAAACGCCTAGACTCGCCGAAGAGGCAAGCATGATCAACCCAATTGTCGTCAGCAATATGCAAAATAGGAACATTTCCAGGCGCCTATCATTCCTGTCAGTCTCCACTCCATACACAGAACAGCAAACATAGCTACATACCCGTATAGATCGGCAAATCTCGCGAGAGGTTGCAGACATGCTAGTATTATGTAAGTATATTACATCTCCAATAGAGCAAGAGAGTAATGAACGAACCTGATGCAATGACAGCTTGTACAACGGCAATTGTGCCCACCAATGGGGCGGAGCTAAAGCCACTCGCCGCATAAGCCGTGAACGTGGATGATGACTGGTTGTTCAAGGTGATGACAAAAGCCATCAGCCCAGCCGAGATCCAGATGACGATCAGACTGCGCAGAGTCCAGTTGCGCTTGATGCCGTCCAGATCCGCCAGACCGGTCCTATCCTCAGTGGGGCTCTGCACGCCAGCCAATCCATCGCGAGCGACCGTGCCCAATTCGGGCGATTTTTCATCCCTATGGGGTTGAATTTCGGTACTCATGGTACTCATGATCGACCACTCCTAACAACCGTGGGTATTTGAGAACGGACGAACTGACTCCCCAAGAAAGTTCTGTAGAAGTTTATATGCAAACCTTAGAAGAGTCCCGGCATCCCGAGATTCTGGATTGGTGTGAAGACCTGCAGGTCTAGTGCGAAGGCTAACTCGATTTCGAGGGATGTTGTCAGGGATGAAGTTTTGCACGGACGGTCGCTCCGAAATTGCCTTTTTCGGCTCGCTTTGCACTGCTCGTTTGGAAGGTCGGCTTTACCCCGCGAGCTGAGACAAGGCTTTGTCCTCCTTTTATTCAGAGTTTTCAGCTCCTTTTCGTTTGCTTGCATGGGTTCTTTCTCTTTTTAACCTTTTGTACCCACACTCTGTTACACTTTTCTGTTCCTTGTTTCTCTTTCCTCTCCGAATTCATTTAAATTCCATGTGAGGCATGTGACAGTCGACATTTCATGATATAGTAGATCTACTACTTTGGCAATGCGACCACATTATTATACATTATCCCTTTGACCCGATCCTTCCCGCAGACCGCCACAAAGAGATCGATATTGCTGCGATAGAACTCCTCCTTTTCTTTGATGTCACTGTCCAGCACGGAGATCCGAAAAGCATCATGACCGTCTTGTTTCATCGCTATGATTAGGCGCATAACGCGTATGACCATTGCCACAGGCATTCCATCTTCAACGGCCCCACCATACTTTCCAAGCTTCCCAATCCAGTCGTATATCCAATTTGACACTCCAATATGGGGACAGGAAGATGCACAACAGATCAATAAGGAGAGAATACCAATCTTGAAGGTATGTTTATATAGGCAGTCTTCCAAATCAAGGCCACAAGCAATGCGAAGCAGCAGGCTTTCCCAGGGATAGTTCTCTCGCGTAAAGCTGGAGTCGGCATCAGGCTGGGCGAACGTCGTCAATCGATCAACCATTTGCTGGGAACTGGCATGCTGTGCTGTGGCATAGTACGCGTAGTTCATAGCCGCCTCATAGGATCGAAATCTTAAGGGTTGGACGTGCAACTCCCCGTCTCTCTCCCCCACCGGCTCAGTGGATGCAGAAGTGAAGGACTCGACTGGAAGCTCTGAGAACTCGAGATGCGCGTGCCAGTCATCCAGGTTTCTCCGATTTTGTTCAAACTCCTTCAAATATCTCTCTTCGGCAGTGGTGGACTGACTCGGTGATTCACTTTGCCCACTAACAGAGTCAATGTGCTCGACCAGAGCCCCAAAAGCAACGCGAGATTGTTCCTCCGAAGCTAGCCTGGTTCCGCGACGTACGAAAAACTCCACAATTATGTTTCTAGCGCTGGAAAATGTTTCACAAAGCAACTGTGCAATGGTGTCGGACGATGAACCGCCTTGTTCTAGTGTATCTGTAGGATCTCGAGGTTGAATTGAGGCAAGAGGTCGCGATCGGTTGGACCCAATGGTGAGTCGTTTGTTGATTGCCAAGGATCGTGAACTTTTCCAGGTACTGAGCAGTTTGGGATTGAGTTTAATCGACCCTTCCTTAACATGGGACTGTGCAGAGCAATGTAACCGGTTGATCAATTCCATCTGCTCCACAGCACTATTGATCGACCCTACATCGATCTCAATATAATAAAAAAGGAGTGAAGTGGCGACAAGGTGGTCAAGGTTGTCGTCAGGAAAGCCATTCACATATTCAGCCAGCTCCCTGATTCCTTTTCCGTAGTACTGAAGGCTTCGATATCGGTGTGTTCGCTCTGGGATGTACAGTTCATTATCGCCGGAGCTGATTGAAGAACCAGTATGGGCGAGATGAGCTGCCGATACGGCCAGAACAGCATATTTGAACGGCAGAAATGTAGGAATTGACAGTGTGAGATCAGCGAAGACTGGGGGTAGAATAGGAGTGACGCAAGTTCTCCACTGCGTAAAATAAAACTCTTCCAATGTGCGAGCATCGGAAGTATCGAAACTGAGATTCTCATCGCTATTCTTCATATCATTATTCGGTAAATCTCTTGGCGATACTTCTTGACTCGATGAGTCCACGTGATAATTCGCCGTGTCTTTTATCGATGACTCGGGGGTCTGCGTGTAAGATGTGCTCTCTTCTTCATGCACGGACCCGCCATCGGAGAGTTCCATGTCGTCTATGTTGATACAAGAAATGGCGACTGGTGCCCATTCGATATTGTCGAAAGAGCTAACCGGACCCTGCTCCAGCACGGTCGGCCTAGTAAATCGGTACCTCACGATATACCCATAGCCATCGCACTCTAGGCCAAGCCGGACACATGTCTTGCATGACGGCTTGTCCTCATCGCACTATTAGACAACAGGAGTATCAGTTCCTGGTATCTCAAAAAGACAAAGTTCAGTCTGTACCTTAACGCGCCGGCGCCGACAGGTATGGCATCCCGTTCTGCTACGGGTAATGTTGGTCTTCCTCTCTTTTTTCTCTCCCTTTCGGCGTGCCATAGTCGAGGGTTAGCGCTGGCAACTTCTGAGGAATGTTCTAAGTTTTAGCTTGATAAGAGTGGAGCCAGGGGTCATCCATCTGGAAGGATGTTTGAGCGTAAGTTTGAAGGGTCAGCCAGACCCCTAATCGCATATTCTTACCCCCGCGCCCGGTGTGTGGCTTATCACATGACTAAGGTAAGCAAGATTCATGATCTTCAGTACTTATTTCAGCATTACATGCATAAAGGTACTTCAGCATTGCCATTGAGATATATTTGTTGACCAACTACATTTGTCTCAATTCTAGATTTCGGCTGCCCTCACGACCTCTGGTTCAGCTCTTGACAGGTAGTATTTTCTCGTATTCATGCGATAACCTTGGAATATATTTTCCATGGTTAGCGCCACCCGGCTTGATTACCCACCTGCTTAGATAAACCTTGGAATTTGAGCGTGAATTCCTTAATCAGAATTGAACATAAAGTATCTTTAATATGTTATCTTCAGATTTGAGACTTGGCTCATATTGGACCCATGGACGCAATGAAGCCTTTGCCGATGGACTAGGCCCGGGGAAGATCCTTCTTCTTGCGCCCTTGCCAGCGTTATTCTTAATTTCAAAATTTGGATGGTGAAATTATCGCGTGCCACACGGCTATCATCAACTAGCCGGCACTTCCTTCATATGTGCAGGTCATGTGTAGGTCATTGAAAGTAGGCTATGTTATAAGAATCTAAAACCCGTTAAAATTGCATGGAATTCTTTGCTCTCAACTTTCACGATTTAATATAAATAAGATCATAATCTGGTCTACTAGAAGATCCAACGCTACATAGTGCAAGCTGACCCCTTATGGCGAATAGTAACACAATCCACAGAGACATGAAATAAGAGTTGCCTAGGAGTTTGACTAAGTGGCTCAGAAGAGGGGTAGTTCAGACTTAAGAACTTATCCCTAGGTAGTCTTGAGGACAGAGATACATCCACACTTCTATGCTGTCATTAATGCTTGGAATTACTTATCATTTTCTTGGGGAAACTCAAGGCCCCCGCATCTCTTACTGTACTTGCTTTCTAATTTCTCATTGTGAACATTGATGGCGTATAACGAGCTAAGCTGCGATGGTGCAACAGTGGGTAGTAATGGCGTGCAGGAGATTCTGGTCGCGGGAATGCAATAAAATTGCCACTGCCCGTTCTACTATCATGCAATAGAAGAGAACTATTTTAATCTTGACACTTTTGATCCATAGATTCCAGACAGCGTTATCGCGTGGCCATTTGAAGTTGAATACTTTTTTCAACTCTATGAGAATCAAGAGTCAAGGACTTATTCCGATGGCACCATCATTAGCTTAGATTGTGCTTTGCGGTAGCAAAATTATGCAAAATGGGCATTACTTTTGCAAATAGTCAGTGGAAAGCCACCGGAATGCTCTATCTCAATAAGTTGAGAACCAATAATACCTGGGTGCCTTTGGAAGAAGATGGAAAGAAAGATACTAGATGTTAAACGAGAGGCTGTAGGGATCCAAATCATTGAATATATCCTCAATAGCTACATGCGTACATTATCGTTAATACTACGTGTGGAGAATACTACTTACGATGAACAAGATGGCGTATGACTTCCCCTCACTGCAAGTATGCCATTTGCCGAGCTACAGTTTCAAAACGTTCACCATTCAGGTACTTCTCTCGGTATTAATGTGTACCCCATCTGTCGCCATACCAACTACCGATTAGCACGGCACATTGGACAGCATGTGCTATATAATAGCAGTCTCCACGCTTTTCAATAAATCCCTTCCAGTGAATTGTACTCGAAAATTGCGCTCACTTACTGAAATCAAAAAGATGGGCTTTCTACGCAGCAAAGGAGATGTGGACGAGATTATCACATCCGACGTGAGCAGCAATGAGATCGAGCAAGGAAGTCTCCACTACACAGCAGAGGGAGGAGAAAATTCCAACAGGCTCACAATTCAAGAAGCCAGCGGTGCCCCCGTCGAGCAACACAGTCCCCTTGGGTATTCCGTGGGCCCAGTAACTGTGGTATTTCTCAACCTCAGTATGATGATCGGAACTGGCGTGTTCTCGACTCGTATGCACCTCCTAGCTTCATCCTAGCCCCGCTCTATACTGACCAATGGGATTCTCAGCATCTGCCATTCTTGAGGGCACCGGTTCATTTGGCCTTAGTTTGATTTACTGGGCCATAGGCTTCTTCATGGCATACAGTACCCTGTCGGTGTATCTCGAGTTTGCTGCCTACTTCCCCTCTCGCTCTGGGTCCGAAGTGGTGTACTTGGAGCAGTCTTTCCCTCGTCCTCGGTACCTCTTTCCAACCGTCTTTGCGGTTCAATCGGTGCTATTTTCTTTCAGTAGTAGCAACGCGATCGGTTGGTACACTTGGAAAAGCATTTAATGAGGTTGATTACAGTCACTGACAGCCAGTAGTCCTCGCGGAGTATTTGTTTGCTCTTGGTGGCACAACACCCACATCTATGCAAGAGAAGGGCGTCGCTGTTGCAGCATATACAGTCGCTGTGTTGGGTTTGTTCAGCCAAAGTAACATGGAAACTTAAGCACACTAACGTGCTATTTTAGTTGTGATTTTCCATACAAAGGGGTCGCTCATGCTTTCGAACATTATTGGTGCCATCAAACTCGTGACCCTTGTCTTGTAAGTATTTTGAGCAGCGACAAGAGACAAAATTTGGTTAACGCATCCACTATTTGTCAGTATCGGAATCACAGGTCTCGTTGTCCTCGGGGGTAACACATCAGTGAAAAACCCAACTCTCAATTTCAAAAATGCATTTTCCGGCAGCTCTGAGGCAACAGTGTACGGCGCAACCAATGCACTTATTGACATTGTGTTCTCATACTCTGGGTACACAAATGCATTTAATCTTGTCAATGAAGTCAAGGTTGGTCTATCGTGATTATAATATATTAACCCAGTGGCTGAGGAAATATCAGAATCCCATCAAGACTCTTCGCTGGAGCGCTCCTCTCTCTCTGGCTGTCACGGCAATCCTATATATTTTTGCCAACATAGCCTACTTCTCTGTTGCCACAAAAGAAGAGATTGTAGCATCGGAGCAAGTGGTTGCAAGTATCTTTTTCGAAAAGGTCTTCGGAACAGGAGGAGCAGCGTCTGCACTGAACTTTTTGATCTGCCTCAGTGCATTCGGAAATTTAATCTCTGTCCTGATCGGCCAGTCTCGGGTACTTCGGGAATGCGGAAGGTATACCCACCCCATTCTATTGTGACAATGATCGTAGACCATGACTGACATCTTTTCTAGACAAGGAGTTCTTCCATGGACTAATTTTTGGACCTCTACAAAACCATTCGGAACTCCTTTAGGCCCATATGCCTTAAAATGGGTATTGACGATCGTGATGATCCTGGCGCCGCCCGCAGGTGACGCTTTCAACTTCAGTATGAGCCCTACATGCTCCGTCAGAAAACCTTAAAAACTAACACCTTAAACTTATATAGTCGTGGATCTCAGCATTTATCCATCGAACCTCTTTCTGTTCATCCTCACTATTGGCCTTCTCATTACCCGCCAACGTCGCAAGCGCCTCAACCTAGAGCCAGCAGAATTTCGTAGCTGGAATGTGGCAGTGGGATTTTCTCTCCTTTCTAACGTGTTTATGCTTGCCATGCCATGGTATCCACCGAGTACTGGGGCAGACGGTGGTGATGTATCATTTTGGTATGCCACATACTGTGTTACTGGACTGGCTATGTAAGTCCTCAATGAAATTTTTCTTTTTGGGTCGCTTACTAACCTACAGTAATAGTATTGGCGCTTGCGTCGTGTACTACTACATTTGGGTGTGGCTTCTTCCAAAATGGCGCAAGTACGAGCTACGGCAGACAATCATTCATGGAGAGAATGGGATTACAGCACACCGCCTGGTCAAGATTCCGCTTGTTGACATTGAAATTTGGGATGCAGAGCATGATGCAAGTGGGCGATTAAGGCAGACTACACTGATAGAGGGCGAAGTGGAACTGAAGCGTGATTAATTTGGGGAACTCGACTACTAGATTTCAATGGCTATGCCTTCGAGATTAGATATCGATTGGGGACTATGGACTAGAACGTGGACTGTGCTATTCTCGCGAGCAGGTGGCTTTTGGAGTTGAGGCCAGAGATAAATATCAATACACTATCAAAACCTGATAGAAGATGGGGGGCCGAAACTTATTGGATAGCACTTGCCTATGCCTTCAGTCAAGAAAGGCGGTTTTAGGCTTTTCTGCCCAAATTCTTTTCGTGCATCACTCAACACAAGATTACAAGATTTATCTATGGATACTCAATCATTCCTACAATTACAAGAGTTCAAAGATTGGAGGCATTGAAGGGCATAACTAGTCAAGTAGGCGGTGCAGATATGGCCCCGCACCACCTGCCTTTTCTCCACCTGCGGGGCTGATCTTACTACTTTAATGTATCTTCGTTAAAAGTCGCGAATTTCTGTCCAAACATATTTAATTTGAAGGCTAGTTCCCATAAATGTTGTAGTACTATATATATCGTTAACAATGGCAGCCAATAATGATGGCAATGCGACTCGCCATCAACAATAGTCAACCCAGAGATACGCGATCTGCTCGAGAACTATTCCAACATCCCCCCAATAAAAGTCGTCAAGCATGTGAGCGAGGTTATATGTACAAAGTACCTACTATTAAAGAGTTTTCCACGATCCTCACCGTAATTTAGTGTCCGAACCGTTTCCAGCGATTCCGCAGCTTCGCAGCTTACCCCTATCACCGTAGCGGACACTACCGCTTTCTCAACCTCACACTCCTGACCCATCCACACTACCAATCAATTCCTGCAAGACCAAAATCCAATCCATTCGCAACATATCAGGTCTTGGTTGCTGCTTTGGCCAAAATCGTCGTCAGCTAATCCACAACGGGATCTCTTCATCCCAGTTAATCGATCTTGATATCAAAGGATGTTGATGGATCTCGGATATGAATTATTCCGCGACAAAGGGACGCTAGAGAGCAAGTTATTGATTGCCGATATATTCAAATATTTCCAAAGGCGTGTCTCAGAGAGACCCGCGGATGAGGCTGATTGCTACTGGGGCGGACGTGATACATTGCTCCGCTTTTTTCCACTTGTTTCCTCTTCAAGAGCAGATTGTAGCCGCAAACAACATAGCGAGGGTGTTTAGGATGGGTGACGTTGTTGTGGGGAGACAATGTAGTGTGAAGCCGGGTGAGGTGCCTGCTAATAAACCTGGAAGTACTAGTTTTAGACATGGCGTGGAGACTGGGACAAAGTGGACAGCTGAAGATTTTCTTGATGGAGTTGAAATTCAGACTGCAAAGCGGACTACGGTGGGGGATGAGAACTCTAGGCGATTGGTGTTTGCTATCACTAGGGAAGAGTAGTTGGCTACACTTTTCATGATGGGCTCATCAAGATTAATTCGACATGGCCAGTCGCGTGAATGATGGCCTGCACTTATGATTAGAGAATTGAATAATTTCCTGTGCTTTCTTGATTCCTCAAGATTTACAGATCTTTCACAGTATAAATTTGCACATATGGTTCCTGCGTAAGCTATTTTAGGCCGGCCAACCCTTGCTAGACTCTCACTAATAACGATCCATTGGGCTGCATAATTCGCGTGGCGAGTTGCAGAGCTCCCTGCTATAGACTCGAGCTAATGCGGTCGGAGCTTGGTACTTTTGCCTCTGCAAAGGTACTGCATAATGTTGCGCAGGGACTTCAAAGGAGAAATGTTACCAGGATTTGCCACAAGAAAGAAACATGCTAAACTTTTGCTAGGCTCCAGAACGGGACGTTTTCTTGGCTGCTTGTGCTTGTATTGCACCTCTTTATCTCTTCTGCATTTGCCGTCTTTCCGTACTAGCGGTAAACACACGGCTGTACGAAGACAACATCAAGGTTAGGCGAGCCGAGAACGACAAGGATTACGCAAAGCCGAGCAAGCAGCGCACTGCGTGAAAATTTTAATTTCTTAACCCCTAGCATGCTCACAAAAGCCCCGTGACGCACGATCCTGCACGCGAGCTTTTCGGCCATAGCAAGATTTTCCGAATCTTCCTGGACAACAAAACTCAAAAACCGGGAAATCAGGAGGCATTTAACGTGGCTTAATTTCCCCCAAACTCCGCCCCGCAGCCTCAACCCTAAAGGCCAAGCTCGGGCACAAAGAAAAAGCCACGGCCCACAAACAGTCAAGCCTGGTGTCGATCTAAATGAAGCGTCCAAACACTAATACGCATGTGGCGCAAATGATCCATACAAGGCGTGCCGCTGTTAAGCGGTAAAATACAGAGCCGCTTTGACTGCTGACGTTGACTTTCAATGTTACATTGGCTATGAGTCTTCTCGTTGTTTCTGTGGTGCCCTCTGGGGAAGTGGGTACGGGGCGTGGAGTGGTGAAATGCGGGATGAGACCCACTCGGGGTACCCGGCATCCCAAGCCTCCTACCCACCTCGATGAAATCCCAAACCAACATGAAAATTGACCACGGTATCCTTGGAAGGTGCTCCGCTTATCTCTAGTAGACCTGAGACACTTGAACAGGCCGCGAGTCGGGTCCACGACGCCACCGGGACTGGGACCGAAGAAACGCGCTGAAACAGCGGTAACAGGCTCACGTAACTCGGCCCCCAGTTGAGCAATCAGACCAATCCCGGGAGTAAAGGCTTGGCGTGAGTCTATCTCAATGCGCGGGGAGACTTGCTCTCAAGCCACTCAAACCCCATGGGCAGATGGGGCCCCGCGCGCTTTGACCCTGAACAGGCAAAATGGCCTCCAAATCAGGACAGGACCATGCAGATGATGGAGCAGGATCCAGTGTGGCTCTAGAACTAACATATCTGGGGTTTAGCGGTGGCTTTCTTACCTGGCTGATTTACAGAATCCCATGACCCGCACGGGCAAGCCGACTCGGGCTTAAAGCGAAATGGAAGAAAGGTCTGGAGATCTTGGCTCAGTATTAAAGTGACGCATCCCGCACCCAAGCTTCTGTCAAGACTCGGTTTACTTGGCAAGGCCTTTTGACCAAAAGCTGGGTACGGATTGTCCATTGACAGGGTTTCTGCATTTCTTTTATGGTCAACGCCTCTCTCAGGCTCAAATCTATTGAAATCCTGCGTCACTTTCATATTGCGCCACAGCTTCCTTGCATTCCCTACACCGTTGACCCATTGAAAGAAAGATGGAGAAGGTGGGCGAGATACAGGCGGAAGGAGTGAAAGGGTATGCATATTCGTCAACCCCGCGTTTTTCTCCCATTGGCTCATCCGATTCCTAGTGTCTCCGAAGATCACAGCAGTGCGGAGAAGGCTCACGTTGAGAAAGTCAGCCTGCAAAACAATGTGTCAGCGAGGTATGTTTCTCTTCGACCATTTGATTCGTTCTTTTCTCATGAGTTCAGGATCAAAAACCCATTGGCCGACCTCACAAAGGAACAAGTTCTTCGCGACGTGGAAGAGTATGCTCAAGAACACCAGTTGAGCGATATTCTACCGGAACTTCGAAAGGGGGCTTTGGTCGCTCGCGACCCAGCTGAGTTTGAGTCAGTCCCCGGTCTAACTGAAGTTGAGCTTGGAGCACTGCGCGATGAAGTTCTTCACAGATGGCGTCAACCATGGGCTCTCTATTTCACGATCATCCTTTGCTCCGTCGGTGCAGCTGTGCAGTACGTTATACCTATACCCCATGGACACCTAGATCTGGCTCGAAACCGGGCTTTGCTAACATACCGAGATATTTAGGGGCTGGGATCAAACCGGATCCAACGGTGCCAACTTATCCTTCCCAGATGCTTTCGGCATCCCAGAACAGGATAGCCCTAACGCTGTCCGTAACGAATGGCTAGTTGGTGTCATCAACGCGGGTCCGTACCTTTCGAGCGCCTTCTTCAGTTGTTGGCTGTCGGACCCTTGCAACCGATACCTTGGTCGTCGCGGAACTATCTTCCTGGCCGCCGTCTTTTGTTTCCTCTCGCCAATCGGCTCCGCAGTAACACAAAACTGGCCACAGCTCTTCGTCACACGTCTTCTTCTCGGAATCGGCATGGGCTTGAAAGCCTCTACAATCCCAATCTTCTGCGCAGAAAATGTGCCCGCCAATATTCGTGGTGGTTTGGTGATGTGCTGGCAGCTGTGGACTGCATTCGGTATTTTCTTGGGATATAGCGCCAACCTGGCAGTTATGAAAGTGGGAGCAATCGCATGGCGTCTGCAGTTCGGCTCTGCGTTCATTCCCGCTATCCCACTTCTTGTCGGTGTTTACTTCTGTCCCGAGTCTCCTCGTTGGTACATCAAGAGGGGCTCGGCTTACAAAGCCTATCGATCTCTGCTCCGTTTACGCAACACGCCCCTACAGGCGGCAAGAGATCTATACTATATTACGGCTCAGATCAAGATCGAACAGGAGATCATCGGCCCTAGCAACTATTTTACTCGCTTTGGAGAGCTTTTCACTATTCCACGCGTTCGACGAGCAACACTGGCGTCTTTCACTGTCATGATTGCCCAGCAGATGTGCGGTATCAACATCGTCTCTTTCTATTCCTCAACAATTTTCTCAAATGCCGGCGCTAGCAATGAACAAGCTCTATTCGCAGCTTGGGGAACTGGCCTGGTAAACTTTGTCTTTGCCTTCCCTGCTGTGTGGACTATCGATACCTGGGGTCGTCGCTCCTTGCTTCTATTTACGTTCCCCCAAATGGCCTGGACTCTCCTCGCAGCCGGATTTTGCTTTAAAATTCCTGAAAGCTCTAATGCTCATTTGGGTCTGATCGCATTTTTCGTGTATTTGTTCGAAGCCTTCTATTCTCCCGGCGAAGGTCCCGTGCCCTTCACTTACTCTGCTGAGGTCTTCCCGCTTTCCCACCGTGGTACGTTTAATAATCTTCCACAACATCGATTGAAGCTAATATACGTATAGAGGTTGGTATGGCCTGGGCTGTTGCCGTCTGCTTAGGCTTCGCCGCTGTTCTTTCCATCACATTCCCCCGCATGCTATTCGTGATGGGTGCTACAGGAGCGTTCGGCTTCTACGCGTAAGTAGCCTACCATGTCGTCATTTTCAGGCATTTTTAACAGATAAACAGCGCATTGAACGTCACCGCACTTGTTATGATCTTCTTATGGGTTCCCGAGACCAAACAGCGCACACTCGAGGAATTGGACTACATCTTTGCTGTGCCCACCAGGGTTCACATGCGGTACCAGGTTTTCAAGGTCCTTCCGTGGTGGTTTAGGACATACATTCTTCGCCAAAACGTGATGCTGGAGCCTTTGTATCATTTCGACCACATTGCTACCGATGAGACGGCTGCGGATGTTCGTAAACGGAGTGTCGTCTCTGCTAATCCGAAGTTCGAGGAATAATTACGACCCGTTCGGACTCGGAGGCGGGTAAGGTGTTGGTAAGACCACGATCTTTGTTTGTGGTGGGTGGAGAAGATATACACGGGTATAGTTTTACGACATTTATAATGATTGTGTTTATTCTTTATCAAACGATAGTTGATGTTCGACGATTTTTTCGCTAGTAATCGAGAGTCGCGTGCTTTGGATGTCTGCAGTAAAACTTAAGTTCCTGAAAGTGGAGTCAGTCGATTTGACCCGAGGGTGCTTATTTCATTGTAACTCGAGCGAAAATCCGATCGGCTTTTTGGCCGAGGCTTCTCTTTGGTTCTGCGCCGGCAGTTGTAAAGCAATCCGGGCTTACTCCGCTTGCACGGCCAAGCTGCTTGGCCGAGGATACCCTCGGTACGTTCGCACGTGTGCCAACTTTTTGTGTATATTTCACTCGCAAATTTTTGATTCTCAAGCGAAGTGGATAACTATCTGTGCAAAGTATGCTCAGACCTACCGGATTATGCCGAGTTATAGCTGAAGATCGCCATCGTACATCCGGGGTACAGGCGATGGCGGTAAGGATTATGCCACTTTCACCACCGGATTATCCATTGATCCGCCCCGTTGGCGGATAAACGAACTAGAGAAAAACGCTTAGCCGGTCAGAAGTGCGGATTACGCGCCTGTTCAACGTTCTGGCAAAAGGCAGACCCCAGAACAACGGATATGGGCGGGGATTATGTTTTGTCGCCCCCTCTCTGTGCACAAGTGCTTGAAAAAAAATTATAATAGTAACGATACCCCAGTCACCTCCACATTTCCGACACTCCTTGATTCTCCCTAGACGCAGAGTCAATCTGAAGCTTTGCCCCTGCAGCGTTGAACATACCGCCAGGGAACTGTAACTACCCATACACCAACTCAATCTCCCCACACTCAATAAACACCACCACAATGGTCGTCAACCGCCCCGGTATCGCGTCCATGTCCTTGGGTCGACCATGGATTCACGACCTCCCCGGAAAGCTGATGCAGGCCGCCGCACACGGGTTCGAGGGTATCGAGCTCTTCTTCGACGATCTGGACTGCTACGCCCAAAGGACATTCAACGGCGACCATCTCGAAGCTTCCCACCAGGTCCGCCGTCTCTGCGAGCGCCTCGGCATGTCCATTATTTGCTTGCAGCCATTCTCCATGTACGAAGGTCTGATTGACCGCGCTGAGTCCGACAGACTCGTAAACGAGAAGCTTCCCCAGTGGTTCATCCTAGCGCGGGCGCTGGGCACAGATATGATCCAGGTCCCATCTAACTTCCTCGGACCTGACCCCGAGACCAAGGCTCCCCGTACAACGGGCGACCGCTCCGTGATCGTGAAGGATCTGCAGCGCATCGCTGATATCGGTGCCGGCGAGGGATTCCGCTTCGTCTACGAGGCTCTGTGCTGGGGTGATCACGTTGATACCTGGGAGGCATCTTGGGAGGTTGTCCGTGATGTTAACCGTGACAACTTCGGTTTGTGTCTGGATTCTTTCAATATTGCCGGTCGTGTCTATGCCGATCCTGCTGCGCCTTCTGGAAAGACACCCAATGCTGCGGCGGACCTTGCTGCTTCTCTCGAACGCCTTCGTACCGCCAACATCGATCCTGCTAAGATCTTTTACGTCCAGCTTGTTGATGGAGAGCGTCTCGATGCTCCCCTAGATGAGAACCACCCTTTCCACGTCGAGGGCCAGCCCGTCCGTATGTCCTGGTCTCGCAACTCTCGTCTTTTCCCCTTCGAGGAGTCGCGTGGTGGTTACTTGCCAATTTTGGATGTTGCTAAGGTCTTCTTCAACGATCTTGGTTTCCGTGGCTGGGTTTCTCTTGAGCTGTTTAGCCGTACCCTTGCCAACCCTGATCCATTTACTCCTGCTGACCATGCGCGTCGCGGTATCGACTCTTATTACAAGATGGGCCGCGTCCTGAACTGGGAGGGCCAAGAGGAGAAGGCTCCTACATCCATTGCGCCCCCTCCTGTCCAGCACCGCCTGTGAAATGAATATATGGTTGGGAAACGAGGGGACTTCTAGGAGGGATGTCTTCTCTGTTTATATTTTATCTGTACATATTGCATACTCCACGAATATAGATGACAAAAATAACGATTCTACATATCCAGAAACCTATCATTTCCATTTATACAGAGGTTCGTCCCAATTCAAAACGTAGAACATGGTACCGCATTGAACAACATTCACATTCCAAAAAGAGGATGCGACTCCTGTCAGGAGGAATGTGGAGAAAGTTTCGCGTTTACTTGGAAAACCATTCGGGCGGTTGCACGGACGATAAAAGTGGAAATGAGCTTGTAGCTCTTCTTCTTGAGAAACGAACCAATGGATTCCCGATCACTGGAAGTATCTTGAGCCCAGCCGCGCGAAGAAATGAAGTGAACAGGGAATGAGTGCCTACCAGCGCGGTGAAGGCATCTGAGGCGAGTTGGTTGATTCGAGTTGCACCCAATTGGAGAATGGTGGCAATAGGCCATTGTTGGATAGGGTGGGTGATTGAAACACAAGACCCGTTCCAGAAGCCTCGCCATAGATAGACTCGAATGTTGCGTTGGCTACTGGAGTTTTCACGGATGAAATTTGAGATGTGCCTCGGTCAGCTGTCTGTGGCGAGACCGCAATGGTTCTGGTTGAATCTACAGTTGAAAGCCGGGCTCTGGGAGGCGTTGGGCTCTGGTGAGATCGATCAACTGCACGTTTTCGGGGAGGGGCCTTGATCCGTCGAGCCGTGGCCTTCATCCGAGCGCCATGAAGCTGGAGATATTCGCTAATTTCCGGCCATTTATTTCCCACAAGGCCAAGCGGCGTCTTTCCCGTGTCGGATACACAATTCAGCTCTGCACCGGCTTTGACCAGTATCTTGACGATTTCAAAATGACCATTCGACGCGGCCCAATGCTAATATGGTGAGAATTAGCTTCTATCCATGTTATCGGTGGTATATCTTACCAATGGTGCCCACCGGTAGACTGTCTGAATAGATGGGTTCACGCCTTGGCGAAGTAGCAATCGTACAGAGTTGGTATAGCCACCTGCTGCCAAGGTATAGAGGGGGTTCATTTGATCAACGACTGCGTGCTTATCGGCCCCAGCCTGGATCAAGAGATGCGAGATCTGTTCATGCGTTTCCAGTGCACAAATCAAGGTCCAAACCGTTTGTCCGTCTCTGCGCCTTTGGTTTACGTTCGCCTTTTGACTGATCAAATAAGAAACCATATCAATGTGATTGTGGAGGGCGGCGAGATGGAGACAAGTTTGGCCTTTTGAATCACGGGAGTCGATCTCCACATCAAGGGAAAATAGGGTCCTGGCTACCTCAATGCATCCTTTTGCTGCGGCAATGAACATCGCTGTACGGACGGTATCCCGAGATAAAGCCTTTGGGAGTTGATCCAGTTGAAGCTGCAAGCCTGCTGGGAGATTCCTATACACCGAGTGGAAAATATCAAAAACGATATCAGGGAGAAGACGGTGGGTATTTGAGTATAATTCTTGGTCCCAGCTACGCGCGGTAAGGCGTTGAGCGATGGCTCTGTATGAGTTGATGAGGCTTTCACGGCGCACTGGATATCCCATCATGGCCCATGTAGAAACGAAAGAACCGCAGTCTTCCAGGAGTTTGGCAAGCAATTCTCTATCTTCCGCGACCGGTTCATCAGGCATAAGTTCTGTTTCAAGATTGGGGGTGGCCACGGGTGTCTGCTGCTGAGCCGAAGACGCGGCAGGAGTAACAATCGCGTATCCTTCGGGGGTCTCGGGGGTAGCAACTGGGGGATGTCAGCTTTTGGACTAAAGCGGGAAGCTTGGTGGAAACAACCTCCTGCTTGAACTCTATCCACGGTAGTGACATGCCGCGATATCTCCTTGTTGACAGCATTGGTAGCCCAGGGGGTACCTCTAATGATAACATTGCTTTTCTTGCCCATCTCCGTTCGCTTTTTGATACCATGATCAACCCAAACCCAAGCTTGGCCAGGTTTGTTCTTGCGAAAGTTCCATACTACAAAGGCCCGTTGGTAGACGCCCCTGCTGTAGAAGATATCAGCGCTATCAAAATTAGCTATGAAAGGCGGGACAGCAGCCTACCTTGCAAGAATGCCATATTCCTCTTTGATATAGCTCCTCACAGAGCTCAGTGTGTGGTTCTCGTCAAGGTAGAGCTTCGATATAATATCTCTATATGGCGACAGTGAATCCATGTTGACGGGGGGCAGATCAAGTAGATAGAAAGATCCGCTTAAGTACCCAGCGTGATGATGGCTAAGGGGGATTTACCATCTTAAAGATGGGACAGGATGACTGTCCAGTTAATTACATAATCTACCAGAGCCATGAAGAGTGGCGCACCTGAATGCATGCTAGTGAGGAGATGTGAAGGGTCCAACAAACATACAGTACGTCCCAACAGATGATTTGTGCCCGTGCACTTCGCTATTCGGCGACCGCCTGGATCACCGCTTCCTCTTTATGGGTAGCATATTCACCTCTTCATAACCCTATTCGATAAATTACAGGGGTGATTATGTGATATAGTAGGCAGAATACAGGTCAACAAGTGGAAAATAGTCACATGGATTGGGCAACTATACGCCCGGGTGAATGAAAGAATTCATGGATACTATTGGACTAAACCAGAAGCTCGGTGGGTCTAGTTCCCTACAAGTTTCACGCGGTGACGAGACACAATCATTGGTGCAAACCAGTTAATCGCCCCACTTCCGAATTCAGAAGCGTTTGAATCTGTACAAGAATAACCAGACACCGCCCATTGCATGTAGAAACAGCTCTCGAACTACGACCATGTAGTCTCCTGTGCTACTATTTAAATTTTTCCCAGTTCCTAGACATTGATCATAGTCTCTCCTTTGTAAATTACCCTTATTCCAAAGCTCTCTATACCAGCGGCTAATTTCCGGTGACTTTATCTGTTTCCTTGTCATAACCTTCGTCATGGACTGCGCTTTTCCCGACGAACAATCCGAGTCTTTACCTTTTGAGGCCGATATGTTACCTCACAACCTGGCCTGGGCTCAAGATCTACCCCAAAGCACGCTTGGCTTTCTCGAACAGAACCACCCATTGCCCGTTTCTGACTATGCTCCTTGTATGCAACCCCCATGGGCCCTGAATGGCTTTAATTTCAATATGCCAACTACATCTGTTGAAGTTGGCTTTGACTCCACCACCGGATGGGTTGGAGACAACGCTTCCCCAGTCGGAGCGAACAACACAATGGACAGTTCTTGGATGCAATTCGAGAACTCGGGTTCCAATGGCTATCGGCAGGGGCACTGCTCGGCCCCGACAGCAGAGCCCTTGAAAGAGGCAACCCGTGGGAACAGTCCGGCTGATGACTGTACGTCTCGTAGCCGTCGCTCCAAATCCAACGCCAAGTAAGTTTCTTTGTTACAGATCTCTATTCTGTCGCATATTTGTTTATCTAAAGTAACCAAACCCTCAAAGACAAAGCGGCGCTGGTCCTCTCAAATGTGGTTGGAAAGATTGCACAAACCCACGCCTGTTCTCCCGTGATACATCGTTGTGGCGGCACATCAAGGACAAGCACATATTCCCTTATGCGTTCAAATGTTCATTGCCAAACTGCGAAAAGGCATTTGGTCGACTGGACAAGTTGCAGGAGCATTTGCGATCCGCGCACCCAGATGCGGAAGGTAAAAGAGGAGAATGCTGTCGTTCGTGCCGTGCATGATAGTGCCAAGATGGGTTATCATGTTTTGTCACTTCAAAAACTCCGCGCTTGATCTTCTGTATAAATCTTCTTTTCCACAGTCCTAGGAGTTTCTTCAGAGGAATAATGGCGAATGTACTGGGTAGATGTCTTTCTTAGTGCGCAGTGAACCTTATCTCTTGCTTTTAGGCCACTGTTAGATCCCTTGCTTTCTTGATTGTTTGCACTGTTTGCATACTCCTGTATAGAAAGTACGCATTTCGGTAGATTTCTTCAATTCCATGCCTATTTACTTCTCCATTTGAGTCTCCATCTGATCTTCTGAGAAGACGAAAAGTCAGGTATAAAAAAAAATTACTCACTCTACCACGGTCTCGACCCGCAGAAATGCAGAAACACGTCGACCGAGTTGCGGATGACCATGATACTGCCCGCTCACAAGAGCGTTGGCTAGATTCAGGCTGGGCATTGCAAGAAGGTATTCTTTTGGACGAAACTGACCCCAGAAATGAGCGATCAGGCCATTGTCCTTGATGTCACCGTACCTACCACCAGACTAGTCTTAGAGCTGGCTCTGGGGTACTTCATCAAATCGCAAGGCCACCAGCCTGATATCGGTGCATAGGCTCCTAAAGCAGCCTATATGTGTTCCGAATTGCCCAACATCTGTCTCCGTCAATCTATACAGACGCTGCTCAGATCGGGGTTTGCGGGTTACTGGAAGGACAAACCCCTTGAAATCCTCGCAGGCAAGAAAAAAGGAGGTATCGTAAGATCGAGAATTCCTGGTGGGCTTTAGTTGGAGCTTTGGGGGTCGAGAATATTGAGGTTACCTATGATGCTTCCATGGGTGAAATCAGAAGAAGGTTGTTGGTGGCGCTTTTTGACAAGTATCAAAGGACTATTTTGTTGTCACCTTTCCCAGAGTTGAGCTTCACGGACGAGAATGATGAAAAGCAACGACATTTCAAATGGAGTGACGTTGCTGATGGGGTATTGCTTCCTATCAAGGCGTTTGCCGTGGAGCACGATGATCACCAGGAGGAACTAGCTACTCTGATTCACACACATGATCTTCGCATCAAAGCTCCTGTCAACAAGTCGATCCCTCTTTGTAGTGCATCCAAAGAGGGCGCTGCATGGTTTCGCCATTATTGACAGGATGGAGATGGGCTGAAAATTGTTTTCAACCGGGAGATTGCATTCACAGAGGATGAGCTGCTCTCGGATACCTGGTTATTGCCATTACATCATATAAATATGAAAGATGACGTACAGGGACGGAAGTGTCTTGTTCTGCTGGGCTTGAAGCATCAAATGGACCAGACCTCTTAGACCATGCCGGCTCTGCTGTCTTTGGTGGGATTATTGATTTGCAAGGCCTCGAGTCAGATACTGTGCAGGTAGATGAGATTATATTGGATGCACCAACGGCATGATCAAGCCCGGAGACCAGCCTAGTTTGATTATGTAGGTCTCTCGGCATGTAGCCGATGATATTATTCTTAATCGAAAACACTGCGCCTTTTAATCGCGTGTAAATGATGCCAACCTAACCGTCACGTGCTGGCCAACCCAGACAATACGTAACTAATGACTAACTTTGGATCACCCTAGTCAGCAGTTAGTGACGGGTTATAATCCAAACGCCGACGTCAACTCTATCATTTCTAGCATTTCCAGGATATGTGATCACGAGACGGAAACTTGACAATATCATCTCCAACCGGACCTGATCTTACTTGCTGGCTTGAATTAGCCGATATATCTCTGGGTCTGGTCTTGACTATCCATCATGACCAGTCTTCACTCGCTCCTTAATCGACAGCGGCCAGGACCATGGCAAAAGTTCCAATCCCATCCATGCAATTTTCTCGCACAAATGCTTTATAATTGGCGTAAACCTATCCTAGCTACGCCACTCACAAAACCCATTGCAATCGTCTGTATCTCCGATACTGACAGCACCCAACCCAACATCCCAGAGAGAGATATCCTCATCCACGCAGGTGATCTCACACAATCCGGCTCATTCCAAGAACTCCAGACCGCACTCTCCTGGCTAAACACCCTGCCTCATCCCACCAAAATCGTGATCACCGGCAACCACGAGCTACTACTAGATTCGAAATGCGATGATTCATCCGGCCTCGCAGCCTCTGAACGAGCTCAACTCAACTGGGGCCATATTATCTACCTAGAGAACTCGGAAATAACAATCACCCACTCGGACGGTCGCCAAATCAGAGTCTATGGAAGTCCTTCTTCTCCCCGCCATGGTAAATGGGCCTTCCAATATCCGTGTAATCAAGATGTATGGGCTAGCTCAATCCCAGAGAGAATTGATATACTAATTACTCATGGTCCACCATTTGGGCATCTTGATTTATTGAAGCTTGGCTGCCCTCATCTGCTACGAACGCTGTGGAGAGTTCGGCCAAGGTTACATGTTTTTGGACACATACATGAGGGTTCGGGAACTGACTGGATGTTGTTTGATGAACTTCAGGAGGCGTTCGAGTCTACGGTTGCTGCTAGAGGGGGGCTTATGAATCTTTTGGTTACGGGCGTGGAATTTGTTAAGACTTTTGTGCGCCCTGCTGTGGAAGCGAAGTGTTTACTTGTGAATGCATCTGTTGTTGGGGGTTTAAGGGATCAGGAACGGAGGGAGCCTGTCAAGGTCTTTATTTGATGTTATAGCCTTCTTGACCTACAGCCGGGGTAACGGAAATGACAATAGCAGAATGTCTGTCCAGGTATTCGTCTTCTAGGTTGAATTTTGGAACGATTAGGTAAATGCCTCGCCATGTGGGTGAGAAGAGAATATGCCCGTGGATGGTCATAGTATGCCAAATAGATTGTTCAGATTTATCAACACAGATTCTGTGCTACCACATGGCCAATGAAAGCTGACTTTTGAGCTTTGACGTAAAGGCACTAATGAACATGGACTAGTCTGGATGGTCGTTGGTGGCTACATAATACCAGGTTTCAGTTCCGATGCCCTGATCTAAGCGAAGAGGTCCAACCACTCGAATATTCAAACCCCGGATAGTTGGAAATGCGGGGTTGCGGTGTCTACGGACGTACGCGTGGAAGTGTACAGAACGTATATGGTGATAACATGTGGTATGAAGAAGGAAGAAGTCTAAGCTACTGAAAGTGAAGGGATATGGTAGATACAGGTCAAGCGACCCAACACCCCCCTCAATCAAATCCCAGAACGCTCAGAAAATCCTCCAAAAAACTGGAAAAATCACGCTGCAAGCTGAATTGCACGAAAACGTAATAAAAACCAAGCAGACTCTATTTCCTAATTGGGAAGAGCCTTAGGGGGAAGGGCCTTCATGCCCATCTACGCAACAAACCTTGTGAAAGAGACCTTTGCTAGTGGCTTGGTCAGCCCATCTGCTGCTTGTGAGGCCGTCGGAATGTAGGTTAGTATGTATGTGCTAGCGGAGATCTCTTGCCGCTGGTAGTGATATTTGATGCTGATATGCTTCGATCGACTGTGGAATTCAGGGTTGGAAGCGAGCGCTATGGCGCCCTGGTTATCAGTAAATATGGTGGTTGGACGCCGAAGAAGGTCGTCTATAATCATGAGCTTGGATAGTAGAAGATCTACTTACTTAAGCTCTTGAACTGTAGCTGCTTGGGTGACGTATTCTGCCTCTATGGATGATAGAGTAACTGATTTCTGACGCTTAGAAATCCATGTTATGGGCCCGCTAGCTAGTAGGAAGACGTAACCGGTTATTAAGAGACCAGCGTTATTATATGGACCTGCCTAGCTCGAGTTATAATATCTATGTAAAAGCTATGTTAGTGGGGCCTCTGTAATAGGTGTAGATATAGGTCCTAGGCTGTAGTAAAGTGCTAGATTAGTGCCTTTAAGGTACTAGAATATCCGTTGAACCGCTATGACGTAAGTAATAGAGTGGTTCTATATATATTTTGTAAGCTTATAGACTAGCCAGGAAACCTCTGGTTAAGTAGAAATCATGATCTATATTAGCCTGCCTATACGCTTCTAGTATGACTTAATCTCGTTAGGGGTCGCTAAGTTATCTATATCACGTAGCACGAGTACTAGCTTCTCGTTAAAAGGTGTAGGAGCTGGCTTAAGGTCCTAGAGACCGAAATGATAGAGAGTTTTGCTGATATAATTAGCCTGCGAGAGGTAGAACTTACTATATATATATATGATGTCTATGCCGAGATACCGCTTCACGGGGCCCTTATCTATTATATTAAAGTGTGTGGAAAGTAGTTTCTTAGCGTCTACTATTAGAGCTTCACTTAGAGATAGAAAAAGTATATTATCAACGTATACTAGAAGAAATATCTACTCTCCTAATACTATAACCTTAATATATACGCCGTGGTTAGCATATATAGAGCTATATCCGTTAGTGAGTAGCGTGTTATATATAAGCTAGTTCTATTCCCGTGGAGATTGCTTTAAACTATATAAGGTTTTAATAAGTAATCCACACTTAGTGGGATTAAGCTTCTCCTACTCTAGAAGATATATATAGATGGTTTCTTAAAGCTTAGTGTTAAGAAATATAGCGGTTATATTAGCATAATATAGATACCACCCCTTAGTAGTAGCAATAGCTATAAATATCTTAAAGCTCATAGGCTTAGTAACTATAGTATAGACGTTAATATAATCAGGGCCCGCTTACTAGTAGAAACCTCTAACTACTAGTCTTGCCTTATATATGCCATCCGCCTTAATTTTAAATACCTACTTAGTATTAAGAGACGCTGATTCTTAGGCTTATTAACTATGCGCTAGGTGCTATTATGATTATAGTAAGAGAGCTCTTTATATATAGTAGCTCTCTATCTCTTATACTCTAGGCATAATACCGCTTCTTTATATGATATAGGGGTAAAACTAGGGTCTATAAGGGCTAGTTTTTTCGGCTAAAGAATCCCTACCTTAGTAGCTATAACCTTTATAACGATATTATATAGCTACTTATTAGACGTGAGGATATCTAGTATCTTATCCTCTAAGAACACGCTATTCCCTACTAATTTCTTAAGCTATTCCTATATATATATAGATTAGTGTAGGGCTAGAGCTAGAGTAGGGGCCTTAACCAGTGACTTAATAGGTGGTTAACTACTTATAGACTAAGATAGAGCTAAGAGAGCTTGATTAAGCGGAGCCTTAATAGGATCTATAGGGGAACCTAGCTTAGGATAGATGATTTACTGAGGAGCTTATTTTAGGGCTTATATAGGCTAGTTTTCGATAACCAGGCTCTACTCTAGAGCTGCTTAAAGAAAATCATAAGGAATATAGCGACTATAGTCACTTATCTTATCTTTACTGGTTAAGTCTTGGTTACTAGTGTTAAGCTTATATAATAGAGATAGAAGCTTATATATAGGGTTCTCCTAGAAGATAACGTTCCTAGAGTATATAATTTTCCTAGTTTTAATGTTATAGATATAGTAACCTTAACTATCATATCCTATTAGGCGACCCTCTTTTATATATAGATAAAGCTTAGATTTATATCACTCCTTTAGTATAAGATACTAGTACTAGTAACCTAGTGTATAGAGATTAGAGATATTAGGTAATATATTATATAGAGCTTTATATAGAGTCCTCTCTATAGTGGAATACTATAGATAATTTATGGTGTGATAACGGTAAAGTCTTTATACCGCCCG
>JACWFT010000161.1:0-48939 GCA_019775415.1 Penicillium sp. VS I D KN
GAGTGTTGATGAGTGTTGATGAGTGTTGATGAATGTTGCGTTGATTGCGCGCTTGGTCGTTTATTGGACACGTGGACGTGTCCTCTTAAACAAAATCCTGGCTGGGGATCATATCTAGCAGCTGGGTTTCTGACGACAGCTCAACTTTCTTCCAGTGACAGTCACTTGACACTGGAAGCGTGGATGTGATCGCCTGACGCTGTGGAGTATTATAGGCCTCCACAATGAGCTTTTGCTGGCCATAGTGGCGAATTTTGTCAACATTAAAGTAGCACTCCCGCAATTTCTTTAGTCAAATTCTTCCAAACAATGCATTCAAGCGGCGATGGCCCGATTTTGACTGAATTTTTCGGGGGTTTCTGTCGCGGAAATTGATTGGCGAAGACAGAATTTCCGAAAGAGGAACTTCAGCCCCAGTGGATAAAGTCGCAACCACTTGCACTCGGACTCTAATTGCCTTCTGCATATTTCCCTGTTTGCTGATCTCCGAAGTTGCGCGAAAGAATTCTAGACGCTGCCAGACGAAATGGTACTTCATCATTTCACTGCTTTTGTTCTGGTCTTGTTGATTACTCGGAACGGCCAGAGATTTTGACGGGTCTGGCAGCCGAATCTGTATAGGCACAAGTAATGATTTGCTCGGCTCGATCTCTGACTCCTCAATCCCATATACGGTGACTTTACTCGCAACTATAGGAATCAAGCTGCCCTCACTAGTCCTAACATGACATTTTCCCAACGGCAGCATGACATTGCCCGCAAGACAAAAAGTTTCTCGGTGATGAAAAATGGCATCCCCATGTATATCTGGCGAAAGAGCTTCGGGTTTGCATGCCTGATGTGAAGGTCTGAGCGGATAAAATCTTCCATAAAGGCGGGCTGAAATATCAATCCAAGATTGCCGCATTGAGGAATCGAGCAGTATACCCAGATGGATCGGAAAGGTGAATTTTGGCTGCAAAGTCTGAACGCTTGTATGTTTGTAGGGTGCCTTCCCCAGTGATATTGGTTGTTCTCTGTCTTTACGTTTCATTCCGGCCTTTGCGTTGGCATAAACAGCTCGGATGAAGTGATTGATCTTGTAATATGTTCGGACCTACACCAAGTGGACGAGCCGATAGTTGTCAAAACCTGTAACAAGCAGTCAGGGCTGGGCAACTCAAATTCGATCCGCTGAACTTACACGAAGAGAGTTTCGTCGTTGGCATCGTAGTAACGCATCTCGCACGCTGGAATGGACAACAAGTAGTAGTAGTAATGCTAGACTTGGCAAGGACCAAAGCGGCGCAGCTCAGGAGTAGGCATGTGTAATTTGACGAGAACTCAATGTATTCGGTGAACAATGGTGGCTGCTTTGAGAAGTTGCGACGAATGCGGAAATTAAAAATCATCAACAAGGGATTAGCTTGAATGTCATGCGAATGCTGACTATGATGATTGATGATTCGTTTGGCCTACCGACTGTTTAAAGGGATTGCCGTTTTCCTGGGGAACCGTCCTTGATCATACGAAAATACAAATTAGACTAGGGAAAATACAGACAATGCAAACCCAGCAAACATAGCTAGCTGCCTTAGGACACGCAAAATGCCAACAAGGTGTCTGAAATGCAAAGGAAAAGTGACAGGTCAAACAAGGGCGCATTCATGGACAGACAGGGGATGCTATACGGTATCAAGCAAGCCCCGCGGATTCGGTACCAATGCGTCCAACGCGTCCTGGCCGCTGATGGCTTGACTATGGCGCAATCGGGCAACTGCGTGTTCTGCAAATCCAATTGCGTGATCCGTGATTTGTATCTACTTCGATGGTTTTCTCGTTGCCGCAGCAAACTCGCACGAGACAAACGAAGTGCAACGAGCACTGGAAACAGAACTCCGACTGAACAATTTCGGTACCCCACGCTCATTCCTGGGCATCCAGTTTGACTTTTACGCCGATAGAACTGTTTCCATCCATCAACACCGAATATCCAAAACGTTATCCAAAACGTTTTCAACGACTTTGGCATGGATTTTGTCAGCCGAACACTATACCGTTGAATCCCAAGCAAGACTTGAATCGCCGTCCAGACGTAAAACCTCGGATGAGGAAACAAAAGCACGACTCGCAACCGCCATCGATTCAATGATGTATGTGATTGCCGGAACATGACCGGATATCGCGTTTGCATTGGACATGTTATGCCGCTTCACGTCCCGAACGCAATCGCATCACCAAGCCGCTTTGCAGCGGTGACTTCGCTATATCAAAGCGACGGAGCCTCATCGCATGACATACCGCAACAAAAGCCTGATTGGGTACACGGATGCTGGCTTTGCGCGTAGCGTTCGGGCTAGAATAAAGAACGCAGGCTTGAGAGTCAAATTACCTTCCGTCCAACGGAAAGACAAACACTTCTGACAGCTCTCATGATGCAACCATTTGTATGTCCGATTGATTCGTTCCGCTCGCTCGTATATGCCGACAAGCTCATCAACGCGAAGAGGGATCAGGTGGTGCTGTATCAGACAGTGATTGGATCATGGGCAATGTCTTTGCTTCGGCTGTCTCTGGTCTTGTCCACTGAATTCGGAATATTTATGGTCATTGTTAACTGATTCTGCTAAGGATGAGGGGCTTGTCCCCGCGCCTTATTGTCGCAAGCAGATTTGGACTAACAGCTTAGCTGTCCGCGAAAGTACGCCTCGCCCGCCAGCAGCAGACAGAAATACCAAAGCTTGTCGGCGGCTTACAAAGCCCCAGGGCCAAAAGACACTGGGCGCCATTTGAGGACAACGATGGTCGCCTGTCAGACTAGGAATGCAAGCTGTGTGGAGGCTATCCTGTAAATGTTCGAATGCCGACAGACAATGGTATGCATGCATTCAAGTTTGGTCTCGTATCAGGTAGGTATATCAACGTATGATCTGATGCACATAACCGACGAAGGAACGGCGGAGGTAGGCAATTTCGTACCCGCCAGATACTCATCGACCCCGCCAGTAGTCATGTGGAAGCAAGAGACAGCATGCGATCGCATAGGTATAGGGGCGCTCTAGCATACAAGACATCTTCTGCTCGCTTCGCATTCGGCTTTCGCGACACAACCGTGGGCCAAGCTCGATCCGTGATTGCGTTCACCTATTTGGTCTCTTCTGACAGCAAATTTCTCGTCGATTGGCAAGTTGCTCTTTGTCTATGTGGACTTTACCGTAGTACACTCTAGAAGTTTTGTGTCCTCTTCTGCATGAACCTCCCCCATAGTAGATAGAGTTTCTTCGAACCCGACACCTCACAATCCAGCTGTCCTGTACCAGGGGTTAGGGGGATCAGGGTGGATCCATAATTTATTTGAAATCATTGATACATCGGGTCTTCGACAAGTCAACCAAGCCAATTCTTGCGTACGAACAACAGGAAATTAGTTGACAAGTAGTACATTGCGCCCCGTAAATGATGCTCGCCAAAGTCAGCCGCCTATGCGGCCAGCGGTAAATGTGAGCCCAAGGGCATCAGTCGAGTAGAGTGTGCAACATAGCCTCAGTCGCTCAGTCAGACTGACAGGGGCTCGACTGGCGCTAGTGCTATATCGCTTTGTGTCTTCGTACGACATAATTTTATCAAGCATAGATGTCCACATTTTACAGCGGAGAGCATAGTCGATCGTATAGAACAAATAAGGGAATTATTGGAGCAAGGGTAACATCCAAGCAAAGGAAACCCTCATCAATAAAGATTTCACGTAGCATTAGGCGATCGCACTTGGTTCCCCACGACGGAGCTAAAGAGATAGTAGAAACATTGTATAACCAGTAGGTAGCATGTGGAGTCTAACATGCCCAGATCAACAGTACCACATACACCAACTGAGACCTCTCTGACGAAGTTCATGAAGTGGATTCCACAATTTGTCGTCAAATCGAGGCACGTGCTCGGAAGGATATCTAAACATACAAGCCAACCGGGAGTAACATCCGTTGAGCTGCACCTAAGATTCGAAAACCAATCCTAATCCCTTTCACACATCATTGACCACTTCCAGTCATTCACATTGATGCTGCTGAGCCACAAATTGAGCTGCATGACAGCCACGGTCAGTGCCGCCTGCTATGCCGTCAGTAGCCGTTCAAATCGAAACGGATCGCGCTTTTGTACTAGCACCTTGTCATCAAGCGCCATTTTTCAGGTCATTGGCTTAGACACAATGGCCTGGCTTGGGCCGGCTTTGGCAAAATTCAAGGACGGAATCCAAAGCCGAACTCTCAAAAGACAAGGCACATTTAATAAACAGTTGTCTAGGTCGCTGCAATTTCAACACCTGAGCATGCGCAGATCAGGGACAGACAGAGTGTCCCACAAAGAGAAAGTACAAGGGGCAAGGGGGCCCAAAAAAGGGGGGCAAAGGGGTGTGAGAACCCAACTCTAAGAACAGATCAGTATTTTGGTCCAGTTGGCTTGTGTTACTACCGTAAATGTGAGCGTAAAGGAAGAACGCGGTTCTTCCGATAGAACGGCAACGCATGTCGAATTAAATACCGTAGAGTGACAAAGAGCAATCGCGATTCCAAAGCTGCTTATGTGTCCCTTCATTCAGATCACTTTTGCAACCTACGTTCAACATACTGGATTCATGGGTGTCCTGGCCCAATCAAGGACTCCGCCTATGAGAATTTATAGTTGAGAGCGATCGTTACACATGGTGCACAATGGTGCAATGTCGGAATTTAGAATTAGCAACTGACAGATGATGAAGGAAAGGATCAACTTATGTCATGCTAAGGTCTGACCTACCCCCAAGCATACTTCACAGGCGTCTGTGGAATGTCTTGAAATCAACCCATCTCATCACATTCTAGAGGAGTCGGAGTGTGTACTGTAATGTTTACATAGTTAATGGTTCTTATATGAAAAAAATAAAGATAGCATTTCCTTTGCTGAGTCTATTTTCACTGCCGCAAATGGGCTCGGGGCAGCGAGGGAGCACCTTTGATCTCGCAGAGTTCGTACTGCGGAGCACGATTTGTTGACGCAGAGTCCGTACTGCGGAGCACCTTGGTATCACAGCGGTCCCCTGCGGAGAACTTGGTGATGCAGCGGTCTCCTGCAGAGAACTTGGTAACGCAGCGGTCTCCTGCGAGGAACAGTTGATGTCGCAGAGCCCATCCTGCGAGGAACAGTTGGTATCGCAGAGCCCATCCTGCGAGGAACAGTTGGTATCGCAGAGCCTATCCTGCGAGGAACAGTTGATGTCGCAGAGACTATGCTGCGAAGCATGTTTGATAACGCAGAGCTTGTACTGCAGAGCACTTCTTGTTGACGCAGAGTTCGTACTGCGGAGCACCTTGGTATCGCGGCGGTCCCCTGCGGGTCTCAATTGTCATCACAGCGTCCCCTGCGGAGTTCACTTGGTAACGCAGCGCCCCCCTGCGAAGCATGTTTGATGACGCAGAGTTTGTACTGCGGATCCGTGGCCATGAAGACCCTCAAGCCTGCAGACAAGAGATGGAAATCATGGCACACGCGAGTGTGAGGAGAAAAGTCCTGATTTTTTCTGGGCTGGAAATCTGGCGCCTTTTATGTCAAGTCGGCTACGTCCCTTCATAAAGACCGTCTGCGAAGATTCATAGGGACGGCCACTGGTTTTGAGGGGTGTTGAAGTGCTTAAACAGGCGTTGAAAAAGTCTTTCAGGAATTTCTGGCCAAAAGACGCACGTCTGAACGACCCGCGGCCGGCCTGTTTTTGCCAAGAGGGACTGCCCGTTGGTTCTACGGAAGTCGACCATGTACCCTTCAATTCTGCGGTGAGACACATTGGTCTACCACAACTGGTGAATAAACATTGAATCCATGGATTTCAATCCTACGGGAATTAAATCGCGCAACGCATCACGTTGAGCCAGACGGGCTACTGCGAAGTGTTGAAAGAGGGCTCAACGCATTGGCCATGAACATCCAATCACCCGCGCCTACAGTCTTTACACCAGAGCATGCGATGTGCATGTTGAGAAAGGCACACTTAGTTCAACGGTGTAGGAATGATGCCCGTCGTGAGCAAAACAGCTTTTGTTGAGACTGGCCTTGTGATGATGTTGATAATTGGTTCTCATTCCATCTTGAGCGAGAATGAAGCGGGCAGAGGAGAGATTTTGCACACGCCGACTGCAGACTTTCTGCTCCCTCCTACTTTCGCACCACCTCTGCATCAAGTCCGATTATCTACAGTCTACAGTACCTCGGTGACCTCGCAAGCTGAAAGCATCCGATTGCTTTCTCCGCCGAAGGACAGTTAAGCCCTCGCAATATGCGCTGTTCCTATCATCCTCAGGCGATCCCCGAAGTCTCTCTAGTTGACGATCCGCAAAGTCTCTCATCCGACAGAAGACACACAGGGACGAGACTCTTATATGTCAGACTGTTACATACGCCCAGCTGAGACAGCCCAATGGCAGAGTCAAGGAAGATGCGCACGACTGACCTCGGGCCAACATGTGAAAAGAAGCAGTGCCACTCCGAAAAAGTGATACAGTACATTGAGAACTGCAACATGGTCGTTTCGCAATTTACCGCAGAGTAATGTCAAGTCTTGACTGAGAGCGAGGTTTAGCCTGCATGGTAATTTATCAGACTAGACGATCGAATAAACGCGTGTCCTCGAGTCACCGACACTGCCGACACCATCTAGAATTATGCAGGAATTTAGTCAAACAAGCTCGTGGAATAGCACTGCGCTCTGTTACTGACATCACGCAGCCTCTCACGAACTCACGATATTTTGGCCAAGAAACCAAGGTACTGAATCGGTCTCCGGTGTAGAACGGACCCGTTCCATGACCAGCTGGTTGCGACCGACGCAACCCACGTGCCTATTAAGGTTTCAAGGTGCCGGCCGATCCGATCGTCCCGTTTCCAATTCTCATCGTAAATACTGATCTTACTCAGGTCATTGCCTAGTCTTAGACATCGCGCAAGCTCCTGATCAGGAGGGCAACGGCCAATTGACCACAGCGAGAATATCCTCTAGATTCTTTTGCCCTTGCAATCGACGCTCGTGGCAGGGCAAAACCGAGGATCTGCGAGTACCCTTGCAAGACTTTGGCGGATAGGGCTGGCTCGGCCAATCAAGTCAATTATGACCCACCAGGTTGCGGGTCTTGTCCCGTCTAATCAAAGTTAGCGGTCCTGCCCCTGTCTCCAGCAATCTTGATTGGTTCGACAAACCTGCCGGGAACGTGTCGATCACTTTTTTCCATGTGGCGCAAGACCCACCGCGGATGTAACAACCCTGGACCACGAGCCATGGTAACTCCTTTTAGTTAAAAATGGGCTGGGGCAGATAAGGGCCTTGACCGGACTTACGAGTTGGCTCTAAAACTTCGTCTCTGGGTGTGTATATCAATACTAAGTTAGGGGCCCACTCAGTGACTTATTCGTATTCTGACATGTTCTTTGAGTTCTTCATTAGAGTAGACACCTGATAGTGGGAATAATGGGAATAAAGTTACATCTGAAGAAACATTCTTGCGGTTGCTAGTGCGTCATGGCCTGTCTGGCCTAAATTTCTAGTTCATAATTATCCTTCGCACACGCTTGGATCCGGGATGTGACTTGCATCGTGGCACGCTGGCTTGAAGGGACCGAGTTTTGACGGTCGCATATTGCCTTCTAACCTCACTCGAGCCGACAGAGTGATTCCATCAATGCTGGCATATTTGGTCCTAATCAGGAAAGCGACTGACTGGATCAGCTCGTTATTGATAGTCTTTGTGATACGCGAAAGGACAGATTGACCTGTTGATCTCGATCGACCCTGACTCTGGACCGCGAGAGCAGACACTTGTGAATCTTGACGTTGTAGGGCTGATCGCAAGCATGGAGTTTCGCAGCCAACATGAGGGGCGTCTTCCCCAGTTGATCGGGACAATCGACATCAATCAGCTCCTCTCTCGCAAGGCTTGCAACAGCGCGAAGGTCTCCGTAGATCACGGCCAGATGCAGGAGCGTTTGGCCGCGGTGATTCTTCTGATTGATCTTGGCCCGAGGATCCCGCAAGAGCAATTCCAAAATCTCATACTGTTGATATTCTAAAGCCACTAGGAGTGGCTGCTGGAATTTTCGATCTTGACTGTAGAACTCAATGTCTTTGCGACAGAGCAGCTGTCGTACGATTGACACACTGCCCTGTGTGATGGCCATCGACAGCGCAGTCTGACCGTAAGCATTGCATAGAGAAGCACAAAGATTATCATACTCCAACAGGAGATCGACTGCTGCGTGATCCCCCGCTTGCACGGCAAGCATCAAGGGCGTGTGTCTTCCATGTATCTTGTTGATATTCGTCGAGCACGTGCAGAGGTACTTTTGGAGTGCATCAGGCTTGGTAAGCCTTTTATTAAATGCAGAATTTTGGTAGGATAACGCGGGTGACATGGTGGTGAACATGGATGTATTAGACGAGATATGAGGGATGAGGTTTTGTTAGGTTGACAAACGTGGTGTAAAGACCTGGATGGTGGTTTATATATGCTTGCAAAGCCATCCGCCAGATCAGTAAAGAACAGCCCATAGATTCGTATCCAGTTGACTGCATTGTTGAACAAACATGCCGCGTCGGGAAGTGCAGAATGAATGTTGTTTTCTGCATTCGTTCGATAAATCATACGTAGAACTCCAATGGTACCCTGCAAAAATGACCATGACGATAATGTTTGGTGGCCAAAAACATGGTATATCTTGGTGCTAGCAGGTAATCCTTTGATCAAAAATCATCAATCCGCTCCCAGGATCGATCATTGTGCTCCGGGTACCAAGTATGACATCATCTGGGATCTGTGACTATCCCCGAATGCTAGGTACTATCTTCTGCGGGTGATTCTGTCATTTGACTGTCGCTGAGGTACTGTACTGGTAGCGTCTCAATTCACAAACAGCCGGCTTGACGGAATGTTCATGTAACGTGTTATTGATTGGTAATAGGCAAATACGCCTCATGTGTGTCAATACATAAATGTTCGAATTTCTGTCTCAATCCTGTACGATCTCACACATTACTGACTATAGCCCATTCTCTTGGGTCTACTTACTGAGGTACGCGCGGACCGACTTCCCTCCAAAACCGACATCGTTCGCCCCGTCCCCCCTCCCAGAGATATGCATTCGCCAGGCGGAGGTGATTGACGACCCCCGGATCTTCACGAAGCCAATAAGCGAGATGTTCAGTGACATTTCTGTACAACAAGCTCCCTCCGGTTGTATTCAGGTCCATCATTATTGGTAAAGAAGAGTTCCACATCGGCCACAGGATATGTCCATCGGTATTTTCGGGCACTATGGCGTCACTTGCACCGCCCTTGGTATCCTGAATAGATATCACTGGAGAGTCTTTGATAATGAAGCTTCCCAACATTTTCTGGAAAGCATTCCTTATGCCTTCTGTTGGTGTTGCTGTATCTACAGAGAAATAAGCTGTTAAGTCTGCTCCGTGATATGCCGGAGTGACCGAGTACTGGTACTTCCAACTCTCTTTTGCGTTATCTCCGGAAAAAGCATCCACCAACCAGTAAGAAGGACAGACAAAGGATGTCTCAGCAAATATGTTGAACACCGTCTGCTGGTAGCCGGTCGCAAACTCGGACTGGTTCACCGCGGTGAGCTCACGGTCGCCAAGAGTGTCGTAGAGAGGACCAAACGGATCGGGAGAGGACGATGCGAACTCATAAATCCCCAACAAATGACTTACGTCTGAGGCAGTGAAACGCGGAAACGTGTCTTCCACATAGGCCTTGAAATCCGCAGTGGTCTCCACATACGGGAGACTCAGGGGAATACCGTCGTTGGCATTATTCTGAAAGAAGTCGGCAATCAATAATTTGCTTGAGGCTCTCCCTACACGATATGAGTAGCGACTTACACCGGTCAGAACGCGCTTGCCGCTAACTTGCTGTCCGAGAAGCTGCTTTGATGGAAGGTCTCGAATGAAATGTCCATCAATAACAGGCAAGAAAGCAAAGGTTCCCCAGGCCCCCAAAGCCGAGACAGTCCCGCTGGCATTTTGTAAGGTGATGGTGTCGGCGTTCTTCAAGCACGCAAATGTCTGCGCGTCAGCTCTTTGGTCGCCAGCAAGGCAGCCTGCTTGTCTTGCAAAAGCTCGATAATATTCTGTCGGTACTTTGTCATCATACCGATACTGAGTCACAATGTAGGGGCTTGATGCGATGATCTTATCAAGTCAGAATGAGTTGATCGCTGTGGGATGTAGCTCATTATACCACTTACATTGTTGAATAAGTGATCTTCTCGGCCACCATAAGCCATTGCTTGGAGATTGCTGCGCCTGCTCCAGCTGACTCGCCGCCTATCGTGACCCGAAGTGGATCTCCACCGAATTGAGCGATGTGTGCCTGCACCCATTCAAGGGCGAGACGCATGTCCAGTAGGCCAACGTTTACTTGACCGTATTCTGCCACATCTGCAGAAGAAAGGAAACCAAAGGCGCCCAATCGATATTGAATCATGACTGAAATAAATCCATCGTCATTCGTGTTGATCCATCCACTTGGGTCGTGAACCGCCCCAGATAGACCATAGCCCCCACCATCTGTTTCACATATTAGCACGGGGGAGTTGGATGTTACAGTCACGAAGAATATGTGGAGGGGCCTTGACTTACGAATCCAGACAAGAACGGGGAGATCCCGCGCACTGGGTGACGCGAAAACATTCAGGTATAAGCAATCCTCGTCACCTAAGTCCGAGCTAAATCCATAGATTTTAGGAAGCTGAGCGGCGCCTGACTGAGGGCAAAGTGGCGGCTGATGAGTTGCATGAATGATAGTGGTCCGATTGATGACAGGAGGCTGCGGAGCTTGCCATCGCATTCGCCCTACCGGAGGGGTTGCATATCCAATCCTGGCAACAAGTAAGATTGGGTCAGTGTTCTGTGGAATTTTTGAGATGAGCATAATCAGCGACCTACCCCAAAAAAACATTCAGCCTCGACGTGCTGTTGTAATATCCTTGATATTGTGCGTATCCTAGATCGACCACAGGATTGTCTGCTTGTAGATGTGCTCCCAAGCAAGCCGTGGTACACATCAAAATCGTAAAAAGAGCGCTTCGGAGAGGAATGAATAAAGTCATGCCGAAACTGTGCTGCCAATGACCCAAAATAAGCAACCAAAATGCCAACGAGAAACGTGCAAATTCAGAAGGAAATTTTCTGGGCGTTGCCGCTTTTATCTGACATTGTGTGCCAAAGAAACAGATTTGCCATTTTGCAACGCTGTCAACGCAGTACAACCCTTCTCACCTATGTTCGCAAAGCTGACTTTTATTGAAAAAAAGTGTGACATGACTAGCGACCTAGGTCCAGGTGTTGACGTTGAAGCTCTTTGTTGAAATGAACTTCATGTATGTTGAGGTCAAATTGACGTTGAATTTGAATCGCGCATGCTGCCTCAAAAACTTTACGCAAAAGATCTACGGCGGAGATGGGGTCGATAAATGAAGACTCACGTCAAGTCTTCGTACCTGCTCTTGTGTATAAGAAGCTCAGTTCCCTCATCGAAAAGAGTTTCTATTTACTCAGATGACCTGACGTTCCAAGTTTATTTCATTGGAAGTGCACGCCTGGAAGTATGAGCGCCAGCAAGAATAATCGCAGACCCCCTACCATATGGGTCAGTGAAGCACCGCCCCTTAAAGCTGATTCAGTCTCCGAGAAATCTACAATGAATCAAGCTTTCCCGAAACCGTTGAGAACCAAAAAGAAGACGGCAACGCTTGATACCGAGAAATATCGCTCGAGCTCGGGAGCCTCGCATGAAGATCCATGGAGCATACTTGAGCCCATTGCAAATATCAAATTGGATCATCCATATGTGCTGGCTCGATACAAGGAAGACAAAGGCAGACTTGTCCAAGTGCGGGAATTGGAGCTGCAAGCATTCTCCGACCTTGGAGTGCAACGAACGCTGGATCATATCTCTCACCCCATCTTCCGGTCATTGCTTGGATGCTATCATTATGAAGATTCGGTTTTTTTGGCCTGGGAGCATGTGGAAGTTTCCGTCACTCATATTCTGGCGACGAAGCTCGTGATCACGGTGAGTGAGATCATTGCAATTGTCAAGCCAGTAAGTGGAGTCACGTATTGAATCATAATAGAAGCGATCGCTGATTATTACCAGATACTCGAAGGAATCCAATACCTGGCTGAACGCGGGAGAGTGCTGGCTACTTTGACGGTGAATACCATTTTTTTCACTCAATCTGGCAAGGTCAAGATAGGTACGCATATCAAATTGACTCCAGTATTCAGACTTCTTACTGACCGTCCCATTCACCAGCGGGTATCGAGGAGAGCTGCGAGATAAGTGCTTGGGAAATGGATGCTGCGACAATGAAGCTGTACGCTCTAGCAGATATTGTAATCAAGCTGATGGGTCAATGTCATTCGACGCATGAGTGGCCTGTCGAGATTGAAAATCTGCCTGATCAGCTTAAAAACGACTCTTTGAGAGACATTCTGCAGGTGATTGCCCCCCTTCCCTTCAACATATCAAGGCTGATGTCCCAGACAACCCCTTTCCAGCAAAGTCCAAGTCCAGAAGAGTTGAAATTGCTTGTCAACTCGACGAACAAATTCGTGTATCACCGAATCGAAAGTCATTCCCATCGTGTATGAAAACATCATTCTCCAGCTCGACCCATCCAGCCTGTCGATGATAGGCAGCTTTTCGAATGCAAAAAGATGAGCAGCATGTCTGGTTGCTCTGTAAGGATGGCGATGCCTATCGTAATTGGACAATTTTTCTTTCGATTTCTCTAGCGACAAGCTGCTTTCATTGCAATCATAATACAAATAATAGAAATTTTTCGGGTTCATTTTCTGTTTCTATCTAAGGCTAGAGGGTATCAAATTTCAGACAATTGACGTCAAAGTTCAACTCTCAGAGTCCCTAGTGTACACAAAAGTCTGAAAGTGTATTTTGTACGCCACGACAATTGAGAACTATTTGCTGGTGGATATTAAGTTTGGAGAATGACTTTTTCTAGTCGCAAGACAAGTTCAAGAATAGAGGCTCATCTAATCAAAGAGTTATCGCGTACATTCAAGTCCGGGTACAGGTTGCTTTTACTTGCAAAGATTTTCGAGGAGCATTTGGCACTCATGTGAAGCTTCGGAAATTAGACTTTCATTTGACGGATTCCGTCTGTTCTAATCAGCGAATGGCTATCAATATCAGACAAATCTTGATCTATTGATGTAAGCACAGCGGCTCTTCTATCTTCATCCCAAGTAAGTTTCGCAGAGTGGAATGTCTGTGCGATGAACTCATTTGCGGCTAGGTTATTCTACAAAGTCTGTTACATTTCTTTTTTATAATGCTTGCCAAATTACCATCGCCAAGACGCAGTCGTAGTGCAACAGAATATCGGACTCAAAACTTGAAACTCCCAAAATATCGCAAAGAGAATTTCAATAATTTATTCAATTTTCATAGATATTTCAATCTAATGAGCCAGCGACATTCTGATAAATCAATAAACTTCATGTTATATCGCCTTATACAGTCTAATTGTGCCACGACTGCCCAAAATAGGTATCATTTATGGCTTGTGTTGCGGTGGGAAGCACGACAGGAGCAAGGTGACGGCTGAATGCTAACGAGAGAAGTGGACGGAGGAAATGGAATAGCCTTCCCAATATTGCCCTTTTCAAGATCTGGAATGATCGGGTTCATGGCTGCTGAATCACCAAATCGAGGAGTTCCGGTGCATACTGGCTGACCTTCGGGAAGAATGTTACTCGCTAGACCATTGAGTTCAAGATTCCTCCCGGGCTGAGGGAATCGAATGTCCAAATTTTGTGGGGTCATACAGCCATTTATATTCGCGATGAACATGGGGGGAAAGTCATGCCCTTGGTTCTGTATGCTCTGATTGAATAAAGGAAATGAAGGATTGTCGACAGTGATTGGTGCACAGTTCATGTACATTTCACGATTTCCAATACGATTGAACCATGTCCAGGCCAAAGTATACTTCCCAGTGTGAATGTTTTCAGGTATCGTGAAATTGAGCTGAATACCGTTGTCGGAATTGGCGTCTCCGCTTAGGCCTCCTTCTATATTTGCAGGACAGCCGCCTTCATAAGACTTGATGACCTTCCATATGCTTTCTTTGGATGGCGTGAGGTCTTCGGTGAGGCTCAATTGGCACGATCCGCCGCCGTGAGTTGCACTTCCTTTGAATCTCATTGTGTTGATAGTACCAACCTCGTACACAGTTTCTTCCGTAGGTTTCAAAAAGGCATTTGTGCGTAGCTTACAGGGAAAGTCACTCCCGTTTTTGGCAAGAGGAGAGTTGTTGAGGGTTTTGTTGCTGTAGGGCTCAGGCGACATCATGATCAGATGCCCGCTGACCACCCGTAAGACGAGCGCCTCTAGCAGAAGGAAAGGATTCATGAGCATTGTACTGGTTGTTATTGAAATTATTCGACTACCACTTGATTGGGCGATATCTCACGAAGAAATATAAGGGCTTAGCAGTCGCGAAGAAGATCGATATTACAAGATATGCCACAAGACACAAGACTACTTGTATTGATTTCATCGTGGATAAAAGTTGATGCGATTCAGGAATTGCTGCTCGAAGCTCTCAATTTTATTTGCTACGACTCGAAACCGCAGAAGACAATTCATACGAAATCTGAATCAATTAAGAAGCCGTATCATCGAATTGATTAATTTAGTGATTCTGTTGATTGACCGTGATCGTTCGTTGGTGAGCGAGCCTATAACGCGCTAGTTCAGATAAATGAGGGCTTGTGTCGATTTGGATGTCTTTTGGCGGCCACTCAAGCAATACAGAGGCAGATTTTCAGTCACTAGGCTTGCGAGTCTTTAGATATTACTGGTGTCAAATTGGCGATGAAGATTTCAATAAATGTTAGATCCGATCTGAAATACAGGACTTTCATGTCTGTCGAGTCTCATTAGATAATATTCCTTACCAAAATCCTGCTGTCTTCGCTAGTGCCAGTGTTAGACATTATCGCTCATAGTAAGCGCTTGCTTCAAATCACAACCGAACCATGGTAGAAGCAGTCGCCAAAGAGAATAAGGAAAAAGAGAAACATCTCAAATAACAAGCCTAAGTATGCTATACTCACTTCACCTTTCGCATGAAAAAAAAGTAGCCAAACATAGATCATGACCTCTACTTCAGAAGGCTGGCCACTCTCAGAAGACTGGTTGGTATGTCGCTCCTTTCGCCAATCGACTCAAAGCGTACAAGAGCACGCACCATATCTCTAGGAATTTGAACCCTGTTCTGTTTGTGGGATTTCAAATGAACTTGCAATGCAAATGTTCCCGGTCCTTCCACCTATTTCTCGACTTCAATGAGAGGAATGGCCCTTAGGGCTTTTGTTCATTTTCTGGTACTCTCATCCAGGATGTGCAAAGCAGAGATATTCAGCGTACAGAGCTTGCGACAGAATAAGTTCCTAGTATACTTGCCTCTTCCCCAAATACCGAGTTTCATATGCTAGCTACAGGTAATTTACAATTCAGCCTTGACTCATGAGATATTCAAGTACCTATTGCATGCGACGGTGACTTGGTCTGGTTGTAATTCCCTATTATATACGCTTCTTGCAACGATGCATGGCTTGATGTAGAAAGTACAGGTAGCGTTCTCATATGTAGATTACTACCAGCGATCTGAAATTGTGGGATTTCGAGGTGCCTGGTGCATGCTAGAAGGACTAGCTAAGACGTCCGTAAGTGAATTTCACGTAAATTACATAGCATCATGTAGCATTATGGTAACGTAAGTTACGGATGCGGTCAAAGAAGCGGTCTGTAGAGCGGTCTTGAGAGCGGTTCTGTGAGCGGCTTGACGTAAAGCGGCCCTAGGGGCGGTCATCAAGGCGGTCTTCAAAGCGGTCTTCGGTCAACCAAAAATGAGAGCGGTCCCAAGAGCGGTCCCGAGAGCGGCATAAAAAGCGGTTTGGAAGCGGTCTTATGCGCAAGTCGAAGACCAAATCCTCGCTAAGCCCTGTCAAAAAGTCGGTGCTGTTTGGTAGAGAACAGTATTAAATGGCTTGAGATTTCGGTAACATATGGATAATGGGAACTGGTATTCTTGACTACACTGCATTTCTCGATCCACAAAACGAGGTCATGGGAGATTTTTCGCCATATGTAGGTCCGACTTCCCAAATGTCTATCTACCATCCAATCTTGCAATAAATACTATAGGATCATCATGTCACCCTTCATTCAGTTGTAAAAGCTAGGAAAGAGAGCTCAATAGATGAAAATGCAATGAAGTTGAGTTCCTATAAGTCACCAAAAGCATATCATCTACACGATTCCAATATCCAACTCCCCGAACTCGAATCTTCGCTGCACAAAGGCGTTAAACCTACATCTCGTGTACAGGGCGATGTAGACATAAATGTATAACATGGTCGATCACCTAAATATTTCACTGTTGACTCCTACTAGCTTCGTTCTTGCATTCGGCGATGATCTGACAAACCAGTCTCTGTAGCTTCGGAAACATCATAATGTTTTGTCAGAGGCCTCGATGCGGTCTTCCGCCTGTTGCAAGACAATACCTATTTTTAAGTCTTTTTGACGATCCTCACGAAATACGCAGTTAAATATACAGTAGGAATAATTAGCGATTAATGCTTGGCTTCACTTAGCCTAACACTGTCTGGTAGTCGTGCCCGTCATTCACGCCGCGTGTCGCCTTCTCGTGCGGGGGAGGGGGGGCACTTGAGTGATGTAAACTGGAGCTATCGCTATATTTTGCTGTTCCAATTCAACTTGAAAAAATAACACATGGACCATGTGCCTCACTCTCCTACAAGAAATATCTGCTCTGGCTAAATATAACTCCTCAGGAAGGAACAATATTTTTGCCACTTCGTCCATCAACAGCCGACCCAGCTAAGTGGTACTTGTCATCAATGACTGCCCGCCTGCTGTCAGTCAGATTCCTCTTGCTGACTTTCGCGATTAGGCACTCTTCTGGACATTCAGGGTTATTGCGAATCTAATCCCTCCGCGCGTCTGTTTAGGCCACATTTTATCGATCCACCGACTCACCAAGGCATTGGCGCACAGTGTCACTTGGATTAGCTGCTGTCTATGCATGCCATTCTAGATATCAAATTGATATGCCGTGGCATGCAGTGACCTAGAGAGGCTTTGTGGTTTGGGGGTTTGATTTTTTTTTCTGCCCTTGGCTGACCTCGTCGCTTTCATCAACATTTTTCCGCAGCGCAACGGAATGAACTGATGAGTAGATAAGCAGCCGTCTATAGATCTCTTCAAGCCTCCCCCCAATATCAGAGGCGTCCACATATTGTTCGTGAAGGCATAGGGCTATCCCCAAGCATCTCTGGCTTCCCGTGAACAGCTTCAGCTCGGCACGAAACATAATCCACATCATCTTCGGATAGTCGAGACAATGACGATCGTTGTCATCCCTCTGAACCACCAGCCAAATAGCCTCAAGCCAGAACAGTATTCCGAATATGAATTAAAGACTGGATATAAAAGATGAGTCTTCGGCGAAAAAAAAAAACAGAGAGCGTACTTACAGTTGAGACTTGCCAAGAAAATTCTTTCAGTGCCCCGCTATATCAATACTGACAAGATGGGAGGGCTGTGGCGTACGGATAACTGAAAGTGTATGAACTGCAGTGAGATGAGCGCATTGAACGATTGACAACAATATGCCCAACAAACAAACCGAATGCACTTTTATCCAAGGATGAGCGCTTCTATTCAGAAAGAATGATGATCTCCGTACATAAAATCAGGTTAATTTGACCAGCTGTTCGCCGCACTCCTTATTTCTCAGACCGAAACACTGGACCAGGTTCCTCATGTCCTGGATCTATTAGCTCAACTCAATTGTCCCTTAAAAAGAAACTCACAATACAGTCATTTTCTTCTTCGGGACTAAACGTCACTCGACCTCTTTTTTTCCCCAAATCGGCTCGGAGAAAGCTCGCTCTATTGGTGCCTTACAAGTGTGTTCCGTTGCTGCCATGAGCTTGAGACGGACTCGAGAATGAAATTTAAGTCACCTAGCGTCACGTGGCGACTGGCCTCTTCCCGTACTCGTTCACTTGGGCATTCCACCTGTCTCATCGGTTCTTCGTCGGCAAAACCTGCTTCAAAGTCAGCAGAGCCGTATCGCAAGGCCTCGAAGCACACACTCACCATTTTAAGGGGTGCCGGACGTGTTCCCTCCAAGACATTGTCCTTTCCAATTAGTCGTAACCAAAAGGAACACTGGCAATGTCGTTGCATTTGTCGTCGTTTGGATCATCGTTACATGCTGAACCTGGCCCTAAAACTTGCTTGGGGCTACAAGGCGCGTGCGATAACATGTGAAATATTTTCGCGAGCGTCGAAGTGTGGAGGCTTTATGAAGGCGCTCCTGGTTGCAGGTGTTGGTCGGTTTCTGACCCTTCACAGTCATCGGTGCCGGGACAGAAAGACATCAGGTTCTGAAGATTTGATCATTCATCCTAATCGTGCAGTCCATTTGATAACGCACTTCGCCATTGACAACGAAGGAATCAAATCTGTGGTACAAGGAGCCGGCGATAGAGGTGGACTGCTGGGAAATGGTGCCCCAGTCGCAGAAGAAGAAAGTCGAGCTTGATGAGAGCAAAATGGCGGAAAGATCACCTTCCTTTATAGCACACTCCAAGCCGGAAGGCCTCTTCCCCTAACACGTGCCTGGCTTTGTCATGGAATCTTGGCTGGTGCCTGGTCTGGCCCGACTCATCTGACTGAAGTTTGAGCGGAAGGTAACCCAGCACCGCGAGGCAACCGGCCAGGCAACCCCTTGGTGGGTCCTTTGTTCTCTAGAACATCGTGGCAAAGGGATGAGAGGATGCGCGAGGTGGCAATGAGCAGGTGCGCGGACACGCTGACCAGTGTCAGAAAGGCTACTCAAGGCCCCCCAAGCTTGCGGCATTTTCGCTATTGGTTTATATCGCCGAGTTGTGCTTTGATTTATCCACTGGCTGGGTAAAGAGGTACCGGAGACCGACGATGACGACAACCGGGCCATGCTATTCGCGGGCCAGACTGCGACGTTGGGGCTGTGCAATGTAACCTCAGGGGTGGTAGAGAAATCATCTGCGCATACGGCATTGAGGGACAGATAGCACACTGCATTTGTCAAGGATGCCGCTGGTATCAGAGGCGGGTAGGATGCAATCCGCAGAGGGAGATCCAGATAGCTTTGTAGCAAGCTACGCATCTTGGACTTGGGTAAGGAGTGACAAATTTGGCTGCACATCTATTGAAGCTACTACAGTGGTATCGTCTCCGAGATCCTGCTAGTGCATAGCTGTCATTGTAGAACGAGGCGTCGGATCGAGCGGCTTTTCGTAAACTGAAAGGGGGCAGTGCATGGAGCTGCAAGCCGGGGCGTTATTGTGGGTGGGGCCGAGGCGAAGAGAAAGGGGGTGGCAATGAGTGTAGGATAGAGGAGTGGAAGGAAATGTCAGAAAGAAAAACAAGGTCCAAAGGGCATGGCGAGCTTTTTATGCCGGAGCAACTGAAGGCGGAGCTTACAGAACGAGGTATTGGGGCGCTAAACCCAAAGAGGCAAAACTAACCACATCGCGTAATTCACAGGTCCCGGGTTTACAAAACAAAGCAAGGTTAGACCTTACGAACGCCACCGACCCAGCTCGGATAGAATATGTGATAATCTCATGAAAGTGACCCACCGGCGCATGGTGGTGGGTGGGGTCGCTCTAATCGCTCTGTCTGGCATTCTTCTGACGCGGTTCGCGAGACACCCGAGATGGCTACAAGACAATATGGCACTGTTACACTTATTCAGTCTGCATCTGACATCTGTCTTCGTCAGTCTCTACATAGGGGGCTCAGTCGCGGGGAAGATGAACAGCTTCCACTCATCTTTTGCAAAATTCGCAAACAACGGCGAACTTGTGTCTTATAATGCCATGTATTATAGAAGCCTGAGTGTGGCATTCTTCTGGCTCTGTTTCTTGATCCTCTCTGGCTTCTCTATTCTGATGATTGCTCTAACCAAGAGAGGACAGGGAGAGGCGTGTCCATTTTACCGGATTGGTCCTGTGTCCAGGTGAAAGGCGCGCGGATAGAGTATCAAGCGGTCAGGAGGAACACTACGCCACCAGGATGTACTGGATGAAAATATTTCATAATTGTATGTACGGGAGGAAGTCAGACCTATTTGTGATTGAGTGAAGGGTAATATCAGCATACTCTAGGCATTTTAGTCGGTCCGGCACTAGCAGAGTCATATACAACCTCACGTCAAAACAACCAAAGAAGTATCATCAACAATCCACCATCGAGTGCCAAGCCTTCAATTATATGATAAGCACTCACGCACAATGGGCAGCACCTGTATTTGCTAGTAGGGAGGGGTGTAGAAGCGTGCTATTCAATTCAATCTTCGAGGCGTTAGATGTACTACTTGTGCCCAGAATACCAGCATACTGAAAAACGGGCATCGTAATATAGGTCCGGTAAACCTCTTCTGTTCTGATTCGTAATAATAAGTAACAGGGGGTTCCCCACTCCAGTTTATGATAGCGCGTGGCGCTGATGGGAAACGAGGAGATAGAACAATATATGTATTATGATGATTAACAACAAAAGAAAGGATGACGAGGGATAAGCCCTGATCTATCTTAGAGGCGCTAGTCGCTTAACCGTAGACAGACTATGGTAGGTGGGAATCTAATCCGGCAAGAATAATCAAATTGATAAAGTGCATGCTTGAGAGAGACAAGTTCAGGTTCAATTTATGTGGTGCCAGTACGGCTCATCGTTCATGGTTGTTGATATAACATTTTGATCTCCATCGGGCATCAGTTACTCAGATGACGTTGATCAGCCATTTGAAATCCAACGTGGGCGTGAAGAGAATCTAGAATGCATTGAAGCTTTTTTGCATGAGATACGTGAAAGGTACAATGATCTTCATCGCTATTGACCGTAAGCCGGTCAGGTAACTGGAACGCTAACATTACGCCATGCTATAGCTGTAGGTGACAAAAATCTGGAAGTGAAATTAGTTCCCAGCTCATTCTCTCTTAGATCCCGACGCGAATGATAGTGATTTGGCAGACTATTGTCAATCTTGTTGAAGAGCGACTCGGGGTTCCATTTCATGAGGCTTTAAACGAGGCTCGACCGTGGTAAGCAGAGTCCAGTCATACTTCCTAGGTATATGGTCACGATGTGCGTATGTCCATTGCTCTTGATATTCACAATGGTTCAAAAATGTTCATAGATCACAGTATCTGTGCACGACTGGGGTACACATTGGTGTCTAGCTTTGGAGTACATCGATCAAGCCCATTTCTCGACAATTTACTCTGGGGGCTTCTCGGACTGGAGGCTATCTCTAGCGCATTCACTTCATCCATGTGTCTAATGACTTGTTGGTACTCAGACGATATTGATTCGATTCAACGAAGGGTGAACGAGCGAACGCTCTCTTGTAGATATCAGCGTTGTTTGAGCTCTAGGTATTGGAATTTAGTATACTGGGGGTATGCGAAGACTGATCTCCGGCAAATATACATTTAGAAGTGGTGAAGATAGAGATCACCCTATTCCAGATGGTCGGGTAGAGTGGGACTAACTTCAATGCTTAGGGCTAGGTCAGGTATGCGAAGACAAGATGTGAAGATTTCAACCAAATATATGTATTTATTACAGGGTGTTTTCACTTGGGAATCGGGCTTATTAGGTCACATGTCCATCAGTTACTCATGTCCAATGTCATTAAATTGATGGATTTTATGTTCTCCATGAGTAAGAGACCTTAATTGCCCCTTTTGATGCGAGGTGGTGAACCAATGGCATTGGCTGTCAACGAGGCTTTACCGCACTCTATTCGTGTTGACTAGGAATTATATTAGCTCATCTACCATACTAAGATATACGTAGTCTATTGATATGAATTCAAACCATCAAAAGTTGCACGTTCCGCGCAAGACAGCGTATCGTGGCCACAGCCGTTGACAGACTCGTCCGGCCGGGCGCGGCACGGTGTCTTACACCGATCCTTCGTCCCCTCCGATGCGCTTCCCGCCTCATCGAAACGAGGGAGGCGATAGATTTCTACAGCAATTATGGTCCACAGACGCAAGCAGGGCAGACACAATGCCCGGTGTTACCGGCTTGCCGTGCGGCAGGCCTGAAAAGTGTTCGGTAGCGCCCGAAATTAGCCGAGCAGCCTCGTCTTCAAAATGAATGTGGTCGCTTTGGCTGCTGAGGCCGGCTTGGTGAGCCAGTCCTTCCATGTCAACCTCGTCCGCGCGTGCGGCGGGCCCAGCACACGAAGTCGAAGGTCGGTAAAGCAAGGACAGGTGAGCAACACGTGCTGTGTGTCCTGATTCCCAATGTCGCAGCTGCACCGTGCCGGGTCTCGGAGGGGATTTGCTTCCAGCTGCTCCTCGCGCCATCGTGGAATGGTGTTCAGGTAGCCAGGAAGGCCAATCTTGCCGGTTTGTATCTGGATCAAAGCTGAGCTTGCTGCTCGTGGGAGCGTTTCATGTAGCTCGAAGATAGCTTTCGTAGGCAGCGGGAATAGAAGGCGCGCGTATGCGCCGTGCTCGCCATCGGCCCATTCCTGGGTCCAGTGTTCGAAAGCAATTCTGCGTAGTTTCATCCGGCATCCAGAGAGCAGAATCGTCGATGGAGGCGCCGTTGTTGGCGTATTCGCGGCGTCGTTCGCCAACCTGTCTGCTCGTTCGTTGCCCGCCACGCCCACATGCCCTGGTATCCACCGGATGCACACATGGCATCCAATGCCCCGCAATGCTTCTACCAGGCACGAGATCTTTCGCACCGTGTGCTAGCCGGAGCTGCGCTGCGAATGTGCGCAAGCTCGGATCGCTGCCTGGTTGTCAGTGAAAATGGTGGCCGTTCGGGGGGTTTGATCGGTGTTTCGTTTTCCGTCGCCGCGCAAGAACAACTGCAGGGCAAGACGGATGCCTTCGAGCTCCACGGCGTAGACCGTGTGAGTTTCCAGCGTGCCGAGCACCGTGATGGCATCGCCCCGGGACGTGGTGGCAGAAGCGCCTACGCCATGTGTCGTGCCACTCCCGTCGGTGTAGCCTATGGCCAGGTTTGGCCCGTTGGATTGCCGCCGTACTGCTAGTTACACCCTCGCCAACTTTAGCAATATCCGTTTACATCCCGCCGGGAACGGGGCGCGAAGGAACTCGAACACTGATGGAAAGGCTGGAGGCAATCCAGGAGGCCCTCCAACGGGCCCAGTGCGAGTATGGGGACAGTGTCGATACTCTTCTTGTGGGAGACTTCAACCGCCACGACCAACTGTGGGGAGGAAATGAGGTGGCAATGCGGAGCCGCCAGGGGGAAGCGGAACCGATTGTGCTCCTCATGGCAGACTGGGGCCTGACCAGCCCACTACCACGAGGGACTTTCACCCGGGAGGAAGGCGCCTATCGGTCGACCATCGATCTCGTCCTCGCATCGGTGGGTCTGCACAGGCGGGTCACGCGGTGCCGTATTTACTCCGTCGAGCATGGGTCAGACCACCGGGCCATTGAGACAACCTTCCATTGCGAGGCGCCACCAGCGCCCACCCCGACCGCCCGCTTCTCATTCCGCAATGCCCCATGGGCCGACATCGCCCGAGAATGAAGAGACCTAAAGACGGAAATCATCGACGTCACAAACGGCTCCGAGTTGGATGCGACTGCAGGACGCTTGACGGGTAGGGTCAGTGCAGCGATTCGCCAGTTAGTCCCAGTTGCGAGGCCCTCTCCATATGGCAAACGATGGTGGACCCAGGAGTTAACGGCATTGCGAGACACGTACACGTGGACCCGAAATCAGTGCACGCGAGCTCGGCGATATTGTGTTCACCTTGCTGCGCTGGAAGACACGGCCGTGCACTTACGTAGACAGTACCATCGCGCAATTCGCGACGCCAAGCGACGGCATTGGAGGGAGTTCCTCGCCAATACCGACAACATCTGGAAAGCGGCACGATATCTCCAGCCGGGAGACCAATCCATGGGGATAGTCCCCACACTGCGCTCGGGTGAGCAGACGATCAAAGATGACCAGGGAAAGGCCCAGGCACTCCTCGAGACCTTCTTTCACCCGCTGCCTGATGTTCAGGACGAGCCCCCGAGAGACAGGTCACTGCCAGACGCCCTCCCACTGGGAATGATTACGGAACACGAGATCGAGGTAGCTCTGATGAAGATGGCATCCTGGAAAGCCCCCGGACCGGACGGGCTGCCGGTGGTGGTGTGGCAACAGGTGTGGCCCACCGTGAAACACTGGATCGTCGAGATCTTCCAAGCGTCACTCCGACTGAGCTACCTTCCTAGAGCCTGGAAGGTGGCCAAGATCGTGGTGATCCCCAAAGGCGGACGTGACCCATTGCTGCCGAAGTCATATCGTCCTATCTCGCTGTTGACCACACTTGGAAAAGTGCTGGAAGCAGTCACCGCTAACAGAATCTCAGCTCTGGTTGAGAAACACCAACTACTACCCGCAAACCATTTCGGCGCCCGCCGTAGGCGATCCTGCGAACAGGCGCTCAACCTTTCAGTGGAAAAGATACACGATGCGTGGCGCGAAGGCAAGGTCCTCACCCTGGTGAGCTTTGATGTGAAGGGGGCCTATAATAGTGTACACCCGGGGGTGTTACTGCGAAGGCTACGGGAAAGGCGAATTCCGGAGGTCTTGATCCGATGGGTTGAAAGCTTCTGCTCCTCGCGGCGAGCATCAATCGTCGTGAACATGTATCATTCCGAGGAGATGGCCGTCGAGCACGCGGGCCTCCCGCAAGGCTCACCACTCTCTCCTGTCCTCTTCCTGTTCTTGAATGCAAATCTGGTGGATGTCTCTATTACTAAAAGAAAGGGAGCGATCGCTTTTGTCGACGATTACACCCGCTGGACGGTGGGTTCATCGGCCGACGCGAACACGGCCGTATTGCAGCGGAAGGTCATCCCACACGCATTAGAATGGGCGGCACAGTCAGGCGCGGTGTTTGAGGCGGAGAAAACATCGCTCATCCACTTTGCGAGGAACCCCCGGCTTCGCCCACTACCCGCGCTGCCGTTACATGTGAATGGAGCGATAGTCGCCCCAGCGTCCGAGGTCAAGATTCTCGGCGTGATACTCGATCAGGACTTACGGTTCAAGTCACACGTCGCCAAGGCCGTGAACAAAGGAATGAAAGCCGTTCTGGCGCTGAGACGACTGCGCGGGCTATCTCCTTCGGTTGCTCGCCAGCTGTTCACCTCCACAGTCGCATCAAAGATTGATTATGCAGCATCGGTGTGGTGCCCTCTACGACCGGATGCGACCATTGCGGGGGCATCGTACGGCCGTTCGAAACCGTCCAGCGTGTCGCGTCGCAGGCCATCGTGGGCGTCTTCCGCAGCGCGGCCCTCGCCATTGCTGAGGCAGAGGCGGGCATTGAACCGACGGTCGTACGCCTTCGCGCACGCATTTTCAAGCATTGGATTGTCTGCCACACCCTACCATCGGACCACCCCTTCTGGGGCTGTCGAGCGGCAGCCGCCATGCAGAGTGTGAGCCATCGGTCACCGTTCAAAACGCTGGCGAAGCATGGACCACAATGCCTGTCCGACATGGAGGTTATCCGACCATTCCCTCTAGATCCGTGGCAGCGGTCTCTTGGAGAGATGATTATCTTCGTGGGGTCTGGCATGCCCGAACTGCACGAGGCCGGCCGCGCCCGCCTCTGGTTATTCACCAGTGTCAGCGTCTGCAACGGGCTGGTCGGAACAGGGCAAGTTGTTCGTGTGAGTCAAGTCGACGTTACCTCGTCGAGTCGGACGGTCGGCAGTGATGACGCACTCAATGCCCACTACGCACAGCTGGGGGTAGTGTTCGAGGCTGTCTCGTACGTCAGCGCGGCACTCCCTCGAATCCCGATATCGCCGTGGAAACTAGACGTGACGATCGTTGTGAATCATCCTGCCGTGCTCTACTCTCTCGCGAAACCCCATCTCCAGAGTGGCCAGGCTCTCATCGTACAGATCACGGAAACAATACAATCCGCCAGCTGACGGAGGCGGGGGTCAAGGTCAGTCTGAAGCCCCTTACTGATGAAGACCAGGAGAGTACTACGCGAGCACATGCCCTCGCACGCAAGGCCACAGAAGTGAACAGTGAAGTTCTCGCCCCGCCCTGGGCGCGAATCCAGCTCCGCGCGTCGGCGCTGCGATGGGCTCGGGCGAATACTAATCAGCACCGGAAGGGTCATTTCCGACTGTCGACCACTGGTCAGTTCACACGCCAGCTAGATTCGGCTCTCCCGGGACCCCATACGAGAATACTATATGATAGCCTGGATCGGGAAAAAGCCTCGATGCTCGCTCAACTCCGCACGGGACATGCTCGACTCAATGGATATCTCTACCGGGTTGGCAAGGCCGACAGTGATATGTGCGAGTGTGGTGTCGAGCGTGAAACAGTCCAACATTTCCTCCTCCGCTGTACACGGTGGAATGAACATCGTCGCGTAGTAATTGAAGCCGCGGGTTCGAGCTTCGGTAGTCTGTCACATATGCTAGGAGGTAAACCTGACATGGCAGTGGATACGAGCGAACTAAATGGTAGATTATGGAAACCCGACGTCAAAGTTGTCAAGGCCGTCGTCGCATTTGCAATGAAAACGGGCCGGCTGGCTCCAGAAGGATGAAAACGAAGAAAGGGTGAATCGATCACGAAGCGGTGTTTATAGTATCATACGTACATAGTGAACGGTGCAGCGCACACTAGCTAGGGGGCTACATACGACCAAAGGTCGTGAAAAGCCTGAGGTATGAATAATAATAATAATAATAATAATAATAATAATAATATGTCTGCCGTGATAGGCTTGGCGTACTTAAACAGACAGTCAGGACGCTGAAGGTCGCCTGATACGGCATCCCAGACCTGCCTCGCTTTAAGGTAAGAGGTCATAAGACGTTTCCAGGTCGCGTAGTTGTCGCTTCCTGTAAGAGGCTCGATGGCCGTGACGGCTCGTTCAGGAGAGTCATGAACCAGAGCTGACATGGTGATGATTGCGAAAGCGGGGTAGATATATAACCAAGTTGGCTAAGATGATTCTCAGATGAGTAGAGACGGCACCCGAGATTTTGCTTCCGGGCTCATAACCTGTTGTAGTTCAAAAGAAGATTGATTGTCTCTTATTATTCAGAGGAAAACATGAGGCTATATATACAGCGAGAAGAACAAGTTGATTTCCAATCGATTTGGTTCTTCGTATAGATATCTCGGGATTAATTCCGATGGTTCGGCTTGGTTCCTGATCTGCACCAGCCTCATATCACAACATATGCACCTCCTACTCCAACGGATACACCAAGCGTGGTCTGAGGGTAAGGTAGCCTCTCTGCTACTACTCGACGTATCAGGGGCATACGATAACGTGTCGCCAGAACGGCTCCTGCATAACCTTCGAAAACGCGGGATTGATCGGAGGATCATAGCGTGGATCGCATCCTTCCTCATGCGACCGTACAGTCAACTCTCGTGGGCTACACGCCCGGGAGCTGCACACATTTGTCAGCAGCACACTTTTTCCGTGTCTGGGCTATATTTGCCCCACTTTTACATATATAGCTCTCGTGGGCTGCACCATTCATGATCTGCACACTTCTATTTCCCTCAACCTTCGCTTAGTCGCCATACCCGGCCAATCACAATGCAGGATTCCCTCTCGCCGTCGCCAACTCTTCCCCTAACCCCTTCGGTCCGATCTTCGGTCGCCCTTTCAGCGAAATTGCCCCATCCAAAACGACCAATGCGACTATATCTGATGCTCAGAGGAAAGCCCTGCGTATCTTTGCATCTGAGACACGTCCTAAGCCTACCCAGAAAGCTTGTGCTGTATGGTTTCAAAAGAAATTCGGCCGAATAATCGATCGCACGACAGTTTCTCGAACCCTTTCATCCCAGTACAACTACCTGGATAACGGCGAAGCTGGAACTAAAGGAAGTCTACTGCACACTGGCCGCTGTTGGATGAGGCTTTATTTCAGTGGCAACGACGACACGTAGAGAAGGGGTTTCCTATAACTGGGCCTTTGATTCGTCTTAAAGCTGCAGAATATTGGAAGAAGATTCCGGTGTATAAAGATCAGACTATGCCTGCATTCAGCGATGGCTGGTTAACCGGCTTTAAACGTCGATATTCTATTAAATGGCATACCTTTCATGGTGAAGCTGCCTTGGTCCCGGACTCGATACATCATGAGATGAAAGCGATCCAGGTTATCTGCGATGAATATGCGCCTGAAGATATCTATAATATGGGTGAGACTGGCCTTTACTGGCGTCGCATGCCTAATGCTGGGCTTGCGTCTGAAGGCCGTCCTGGCCAGAAAAGAGACAAGACGAGGATAACTATCGTCGTCGCATCAAATACGACCGGCTCGGATCGATTGCCACTCTGGATCATTGGAACTGCAAAGACACCTCACGCACTGAGAGGCATGAATATGGCTTCTATTGGATGTAAATGGCGCCATAATAAGAAAGCTTGGATGCGACACGAAATTATGGAACAATGGTTACGCACTTTCTATCTACGGATCGGTGGGCAGAGACGTGCACTTTTATTGATGGATAATTTCAGTGCGCACCTTGCAGCCCTTGAAAAGGCGCCACCGCCGTCTAATATCAGAATAGTCTTCTTCCCAGCGAACGCCACATCTATCTACCAGCCCCTAGATCAGGGGATTATCCAGAATCTCAAGCATTTTTATCGCAAGAGTTGGATGTATTGGATGATAGGTATGCTAGATCGTGGTATCGATCCACGTGAACGCATGAGCCTAAACTACACACTGCGGTGGTTAACGCAAGCGTGGCGAACAAAGGTCAGCAATAGGACTATTCAGAACTGTTATATATCAAGAGCACTGTTGTTCCTGGGTGCCGACTATCTCGTCAAGATCAAACTGCTCAAGACCAGATAGAAAGTAACCCACTGGATACTGAATTAAAGCCTCTTTATAATCAGGTTGTTGAGAAGCTTGCGTTCCAACCAGATGCGGATGAAATACTACCATTCAATGAGTTCCTCAATCCATTGGATGAAAATGTTGATACCGCGGAGCCAGAGTTAGACATCATCCTGAACTTTGGTAGTGAGGATGTCGACGATGATCTACCTGATCCTGATGAGGAAAATATATTTGGGCCCAGACCGGAGGTTCCATCTGACGCGGTAATTCTGCGACATCTATCAGATCTATCACTATGGGCTGCACACAGAGAAGGGTGCACAGAGGAGCATATGTCGTCAATTCAGGCCTTAACCAAAGCCTTCAAGAAACTTGAGGTGGATGGGAAGAGACAGAAGACATTGGTGGAGATGGGATTTAGACCCAAATAAGGAAAGCTTCATGTATTTATTATATAATCAGGATTTTCATCCTCTCACGAGCTGCACACATTGGGTGTGTGCAAGGTAAATTTGAAGCCCCAGAGGGTGTGCAGCCCACGAGAGTTGACTGTACTTCGAATTGACCTTCCAAATGCTTCAAAGTCCGAATGCATTGGTTTTGCTTTCTTATGTATTACCCCATTCAAATTTTCGCATGTTCAACTCGGGAGTAAGAGTAAGGATAAATGCACCACGCCCATGCTATCCTGGAACAACTGACCATGTCTCCCCGGTAAAAATCAGTCCCCCAACCGAAGTTGTTCAGGGTCAAGATATACACACATCCCAATGTCAGGCCCACGTATGTCAAAAACGCGAATAATCAAGTACACATCAGAAGAATGCCGACTGTAATGCATATTACCCATCTGCCTTGTGTTAGAATATAAGTCCTCATGTTCTTTCCAAGTTCCATCCAAGGGTCACTCACCCGTTCAAACTGACGCTTGCTCATGTAAAATGGAGTGCCCAATGGCCCTGTCGTCGTCTTGATTTCAATGAAGTATTTTGGGCGTCTGTCTTCCCATTCATCGGCTTCGAGGTAATCATGGCTGATGAGTAAGGAAGTAAACGCGCCCTCAGTATCATCATAAACAATATCGGCTGTCTCTCTCCCATACCAAGGAGTCATCATAGCATAGTCAGGATGAATCGTCACGTATCGGCGAATTGTACTTTGCCAGTTTTGTTGACTCCAACCCGGAAGCGGCGGCGTCATCCCGCTGAGAAGCTCGAATGCCTGCAATAACACGTTAGTTGCCCTTAACGTAGCGGGAGTATATGTGAAGGAATGAATAGGAAGCATAGCATGCGTAAAGTTCGCCCGCGGCTCCCACTTTCTTGTCTCTCTCAAGTTGGTTATCAGAGCGAAAAGCATTTCGAATATCTGGGCCATCAAATCCTTCGTAATTGCTAATGCTCTCTGCCCCTGGCAGTGTCTGGTGCAGCTGGAACATGTCAAATGCCCTACTCGAGGGGAACGAAGCTCTCCGCGCCCGTTCAAGTACATGACTCAACAAACGCAGGTAGTGCGCGTTCTCCTCGGGCGCATGGCTGTTAAGCGAGGAGATCGGCACCAGTCGATTGTATCCGGGCCCAGACGAATGCAATGCCGTCGTGATTTGTCTATCAGCGGTTTGAATCGAAGGCTCGTCATTTTGAAGGGTAGGAGTTGAAATTGACGTGTCTGCGCTGGTTGATTGTGCAAGATCTCCATTGTCGCATGTGCCGGGCTCGTCCCAGGCTTCGGAAGGGAAGTCATCGTCGATTTGGATATCCTCGTTGACAACTTCAATTTCAGCTACACCCTCACGGTCCAGTACGAGATCTAAGGCAGCAGGGTGTATACTGAAGATCATGATCATTACTCTCACCATTTCGTCGTCGAATGATTCAAGGATCTGTGTGACTGGGTCCCTCATGAGCAAATCAACAACTTTCCTGGGTAAAAGATCACAGAAGCAAAGTTCTTGGGCTTTTCTGTCTCTGGGAAGGTAGATAGAAAGCAGAGCTGCATCTTCTGAAATGTGTAGCTTTGCGATTCTTTCTTCCACGTCAACTGGCGTACTGCCCTGAGAGATGCGCAAAACGGTGACAATCGTTTCCGCAACTTCAATGTTAGCCGTTCGAAGTAGTTCGTAAAGCTCCGCATCGTTTGCGTGGTATCTTGGACTATTAAATGTGGCCGCAACACTTAATCACGGCGAGAAGGATTAGGTCCAAAATTCATCAATTTTGATAGAATTTCAACATACCGAAGAATGGCATGCGCTTTGTGTCTTATATTACGTGTGGGGGATGAAATGAATGGCATCGTGTCGCCAGAGATGGATGTTAGTTCTCGAACAGATGCAGAGAGGTAGCAATGTGAAAGGTTTGCCCAGTCAAAGAACGGTCTCAGGCTACGAACTTCCTCTTGGGTGAAGTCGAGCAATTTGATCTTCCCTCGAAACCTCGAAGCCAAATGTTCTCGATCTGGAATTGCGAATCGAGTATCTGCTGAACAAAGTGCCGATGAGCCATTGGGGAAGAGAACGGGAAAAATAGGCTTTTGCAACAGTGGCCTTGGGTCCACATAAGTATCATCTGTCGAAAGCAATGCATTCAAACACCAAATCTTGGATATAACCTCGTCCATCGTTACTTGAGAGCTTGATTCCAGGAGGTCGTCGTATGCCATCTGGAGAGTTAGCGTTTGAACCCCTAAGGTGTCAATGAAGAATTCTTTCAATTCTTCATAATCCTCCTGAATTGTGACCATTCCGCGGATCTCTGTGGTGCTGGACCACAAACACTCCGAAGATTTGTACCAGCCACTCTTGGACTCGGATTCGCCAGGCACAAAAATCAATTCATTCTCGCGAAACTCGCGCCTAGGGACGGGTTATCAGTATTCAAATTTCTGGACTATAGCCCAAATCCAGAGATTCGTGGAATATTAAGCTACCTGAGGTCTTCAAGAAAAACAAAAATACCCATATCATGTAGGTATTTGTAGACAGCGAATATTGAAGAGAAGTCCTGACTTTCACCCTGTCTGAACTTGGCTAAATCATTTGTCAAATCAGGCCAAGATGCTGAGTGAATTCCCAGGGTCTCCGTGAGAAGGGCCGAGATGTACGATAGCTGACTCTCATCGGCGACGGCGTGTCGGTAGATTGGTTCAATTGAATATATGCTAAACAGATTCTTTGGAGCCTCCCATAAGCAGCATTCGGGATCGGTCCAGGTTGCATCCCAGACGCCAGCTTCATGACATTCGGGAACAATGATGTAGTTACCGCTTTGGAAAAATAGCCTGGGGTAGACAATTAGCATGCTTCTTTCACATGTGGTAACAGGACGGTTCGGTGTGGGGACTACTTGATGCGTTCTCTCAGTTCAATTCTATCCCTGGTGCCCACCAACTTGGACTGTATCGCACTATAGAGGCTGAAGACATGCTGAAAATCAGTGATATTGATCGGGTCGTCGTTCGAAAGCTTCAGCCATTTCAAGATGTCGAGTAAGAAGCCAAGATCTTCATCTTTTTTCACACCGAGTGAAGTGTGGAGGAAAAGCCAATTCGAACTTATTTCCTCCATAGTTGAGCCCTCGTCCAGGGTTAAGAAAGGGAAGGCAAAGTATGTGTCTGAAAACTGTGCACATTGCTCTTTGAGATTTGGAAATGGCAGATATGCTTCCTGAAGCTGACATGCCCCTGGAAGGCCGATACCACAGAGTCGCCTAGCATCCGTTTCTCGAAGAAACTGTTTTCTTGCCTCATCCTCATTGATCCATGTACCTTGAAACTGCCAGACATATTTCAGGAATCCAAGTAGCTTATCCGCGCGGTGTTCAGACAGATAAGTCCAGACAGAAGAGAGACCTTGACCATTCTTAGCAATCACCCTCAGGTTCGCCCGTACCCCGATGTCCCGTTGCAGCCAACGGCGCCATGACTGATGGCTGTCATTGGGAGTTTCCGGGGTGTCCTCGAGATAAATCGAATGAAGAAAAGGTACTTGCATACCTGGTAGCCCATCCGTGGCTCCCAGGAGACGCTTTGGGCCATACGAGTGGTCTAGTGGAATGTAACAGTCATCATGACTTGGCCTTCTCAAACCTCCATCTTGACAGAATACAAGGATATCTTTCTGCTTATCTTCCGGTCGCGAGAATTTCTGGGTCTGATACAAGAAAACCAACTGATCTTTTCACTGGGATTCATTTGTTATGGCAAACGTTGTAAGCTTTTCAAAGGCTGTTGCTCGTGCTAGAAACACGTCCACCTCGTTGACTCCGACGTTTGAGAAAAAGGCGTTACGATCTTCGTTCTTAGTTGCACTTGGGTCCAGTGTGCGAAAGCCAAGAGATTGAGGAATGGGAGTTCCCTGAGTAGTTGGGAAAACAATGCGACCTGAGTTTGGCGAAACCCAGGTTCCATCTTGTAGTGGAAGCAGCTCAAGTGAACGAAGAGTTGAAGTGGACGCAAATCGGGTAAGAAGCTTTGCCATTCGGCTATGGATGTCATCACTTAAATCTTTTGATTTCATGCGCGACAGTGGGCTCTCTAAATCTTTCTTCAAGAGCTTCATAGCCATCACATATGTCAAATTGCCCAGTCCATAAGGCTTAAGACGATTACAATCAGGGGTGGAATATTTGTCGGAAACGAAAGGATCGACGTCGACGTCATCAAGCAAAACATTCCTATCGCCGTCCATGAAGTCGAGCGTCGGTATCATTGTATCGGCAATTGTTCTGAGCCTATTGTGTCGTGTGCGTATAATGGGGAGTTGGGAGATTTGTGCACTAACCTTGGAGGGAAGGGAGGCCCAGAATTTACCAGCAGGTTCTTCAAATAACGGAAGATATGCCGGCCATTTGTATGCAATGTTGTCATCAGAAGCAAAAGATGAAACTGCTTGGCAAAAGGCCGAGGCGATATGATCGAGGAGCTTGACATTTCGTCTGGAAGACTCGGAGACATCCTGTCGACTAGCATTCGTATCAAAGTCAGATTGAATGAGAAACTGTGACAAGTCAGCCATTGCTCGCTCCGCAACTCATGTCTGCCACCAACCTTGAAACTAGCCTTCCTTATAGGGAGAAAGGCAAAAACAGATTGAGGCTGCAAGATTGGACAATTTTCCTGGTCCACGGGAAATGCGAGAACAGTTTCTGCCCGTGCGGAAGATTCCTGCGCTTCTGAAGTCGTAGGAGCCTCACGATTGTCACTCTTTGGGAGTCCAGTTCCCACATACTGACTGACGTAGTAGTCAATTGCCTCAACAGACTCTTCACCGTTCTTGTCCACCGATTCCACATTGAGGGAAACCTTCCAAGAAGGATCTCCTTCTAGATAGAATCTCTTCGATTCCTGGAGTTCCTCATGTGCAGTATAGAAGCACACCCGTATCTCCTTGAGATTCCTTAAAAAAAGGAGACATGTCTCCTCCAAAGCAGTGAACTGTTCAAAGATAGTTTGCGGAGATGCTGGATCTCGTCAGGATCCCCATTCTGGTGAAGATGCAAGGTCATGCGAGTCAGCGAACCAGGTCCTCTATCATCGACCTCCTGCCACACAGGGAGGACCATTCCAAGGCCAAGGTCTTCTCTATTGTGCTTAAAATAAAATGCGTAATTTCCTGATTGAATCTCGACTTTCCATGCCGCGATGAACACTGATTTGAATCCAATCCCCTTGGCCCCAATGTAGCCGTGTGACGCAGCTTTGGTACTTTCTCCCACGGAGCATATCGCCAAAAGGTTCTGCTTGGTGAATCCATCTTCATTGCATTCGATGACAATCCGGTCGGGGAAGGCATGAAAGGCGATAAAAGGCAATTCATCTCTCGCGCGTGCTCGTCCGAATTGGTTATCGTCGGCATTTTGAAGCAGCTCAAAGACGAAGCGGGCATTGCTGCTGTAGATGTTTTTGGCAAGTCTACACACATATTAGATCGCCATCCTAATTTTTTGCGCGTTTCAAAGATTGCATTGTCTTACGTGATGATTGAGTGAGCGATTTTCTTGTCCTTGGCCAACATGCTCTCCTCAATTTCGCGTCGAAGTGCGGGATTGATTCGGCCGATCTCGTCAAGAGAGCTGGGTTGAATAAAACCGTAGTCTTTGGCAATTCCCATTACAGCCTCCTTGGCTTCATTTTTGGTAGCCATGGTTTGCTTCTCAGGTTCCTCGTGAGACTTGTGTGAGGAAGTGCATAAACAACAAAAGCAGATTCAAAGGAGGGGCTGGGAAATTCGTGGGTGTTTGGCCCCATTCCTCTTGCCCATTTAGCCAATTTGTCATGCATCTGATATCTGACCTTGATAGGGCCATTCCTATCCCCAATCCCCATCTGGTTAGCTGGGACCCGCTTTCGGGGGATCACCGGGATGATTTCTGCAATCGCCTTAAATTCCTATATTCTTTCTCGCTTTTCGCTTTGGCGTGGATCTGCCGGTCTCCAACCTTCGACCCAACAAATACTCGTTCTAGTCACCTTTTGAAGGACCGATATCTCCTTGGCTGGAACCATAGCGGTGATTGATCAGATTGCCGCGGGATGTCACCAAGCAGAAGTGTAGAAATTCCACCGAACTCCTGACCCACGCGCACGGTCCAACTCCCACGAATTGACTCCCACAAGACCGACTGCGGCTATGACATTGGTTGGAGCCGGGCAACCGTGGCAACATAAGCATCTTAAGCTTTTTGTGGGTCTGTTGCTCAACATGCCGTCTCGCTTGGAAAACTTGAGCTGTGTACGAAATATCCGGAAGATGCCAGTCAAACTTAGCCTCTGGTAGTGTCGATGTGCTTGGAATATGCCCGGAGCCAAGTTATGTTGGGCACATATTTGCAATTAGATCAGAGAATGGACGCTTGACTCATATACACTAGTGGCTGGCCAGCGTTTCGACATGCGATTGGGGATGGGAGATGCGTGCAGAAAGTTCGTAGGTCACTTGGAGGGCTCTAACAAGACTGAGCTGGCTGTGCCATCAAGTATTTCAACAGTCTAGATTCGGTACGGTCGGCCAAGGGACATACTTGCGCAGGAAGACTCGGTCTCGTTCTCATGATGCAGGCGGCTAATTTTATCGACTGAGCTCGGTTGGGCGAGGAGCATAAGTCTTTGCATACGCAGGGCGGGCGCGTCACCTAGTCTGGAAAAAATGGAGTTCAGGCTGAGTAGATAGCGCGAGTTGAAGGAGCGTGAACATCAGCTACATGGGCACCGACTGACTCAACGATGCTGCGTATTTTTCATGCCAGTAGCGAAAGGGCTTAGATAGTTCAAAGGCGAAGGGACTCATCTTGGGACTGTCGAACCATAAAGGTGATCCTCTAGCAACGTTTGACAAACGATCCAATGCTCAATAGAGAGGCTCGGTGGCGCACGACGGTCCCAATCCCCGCCTCTCCCTCGGTGCTGACGAGGACTATATCTTGGGCTAGGTGGACTAAATTGTCTGTCGAGGCGTGACTGGGCCGTCCCCTGGTCGCCATGGATCATTGCGCCACCCAAGTGCAGCGTAGGGATTGTTCCCATAATTGGGTTCCGATTGATGTATTGTGCTGATTTCCAAATGTTTTCTGGGTTGGCAAGGGACACTCGGTGTCGCCCCCTGGCGTTTCTAAGCCAAGAGATAAGTCACGGAGCTTGCGCCAATCTTGAGATCATGGATACGTCGAACATTGCTGTCAACTGCAAAGCTCACCATCTTTGCTGCTCGGGGATGACCGCGGCTCAGGGACCATCTCGCATATTGCTGCGCTTTTGCTGACAAACAAAGTTTTCTGCAGTCTTGTCAAATTACAAGCAGTCTGATACCGCGGATCTTCGTTTCCGGTAATTCTCGTCTTCAAGCCTTCTCTCCTCATCGATGACAGTCAATGGGGCTTTGTGGAGAATGCGAGCGTCTGTGCTATGCGCTGCAGAGTGGGTACGCATTTAATAAACGATCCTTAAAGAGACATTAGTACATATCGACCGACATAGGGTCCACTCACAGTCTTTCATCTTCGACCCCCACCACTCTTTAGCTCGTATAATAATGCTCGACAGAATGCGATAACTCATTTATCGTCCGGCTATGATCATGCCAGGGATCGATGAGAGCTTTCAGCACGAGAAGACGTACTTGATTGTCAACAAATGATCGTTCATGCCAATCTCCACGATAGCTCTCTGTCAATGGCGGAATGTGCTTGTAGACTTGTGTTGGGACCCTTATCAAAACCCCTTCTGACGTGAAACATCGGCGGCGTGTGCTTTGATCAAGGGAGTACCTGGAAGATGGTAGTCGGATTTGACTCGAGTATTTTTGAAATCTCAGAAATCGCTCTGAGCATACCCTGTTGGGTAGCACATTCGCAAGTGGATCAGAGAGGGGGGTTTGACTCACACGGTCTGCTGGCTTGCAATCGGATGTACAAAAACACTGAGTTGCCCTGGTCGGTTGAGAATAGATCAGGCTGGTTGTAGCATCTAAAAGTTCAGCACAATCTTCAAGGGTATTGAGCTGGCAGGGGACTTACTTGCACAAGAAGACTCGCTCGTGTTCTCCTGGTTGAAGAAGCTAAGAGAGGTCGAGTTGGGTCAGCTCAGCCCGGCAAGGCTCACAGGCGTTATACGTACGGGTGTTGCGATGTGGTCTAGGCTTGTGACCTTGACCCTGGCTGGTAGACACGAGTTGATAGCAAAACGTCACCAGCCTAACGGAACTGAATGACTTCATTGGCCGGGTGGTGTGTGGTTTGTGTCAGCGAGTGAAGGCCATGCGGAATCGAAGGGGAGGAACTTATCTTGGGAATTACCAGCCTGAAACGGCCCCTAGCGATACCAGAAGGGGCCGTTTCGCGACTGATCCAATGCTCAAGATACGGGCTTCATGATGCATATCGATCCCATCTCCCCCTCGGCGATGACCAGAGCTGCATTGGTGGAGCTGCCCACAACCGCCTATAGTGCGACACACGGGATGGTTCGGATGGCTATTTTCTTTTGCCCAAACAAAGCCTTCAGTCGTAAAGTGCCAAATATCATTGTTGCATAACGAATTTCCATGCAATTGGGGAGTCAGAAAGCTAGCATGCTGCCGATGGAGATACCTCGCGCAGTTGGGAGAGTCAGGACGGTTTCATATTGATTAAAACGCAATACTAGGTCGATTGTGACACACAGGACTTTGACTTCAGGAACTTGCTCGACAGCCAGGAAGCTGTCTCTGTCGCTGATTTTGCACAAGGTGGATGAACGATATGTCCGCGACGCTCCTTTAATGCCCGTGGGATGATCTGATGATCTGCTGTTGCAAGACAGCCGCATGTTTCTTCGGAAGCATCGCTGTCGTCGGAATCGATGGCTCTTTTTCCTCTGGTGACAAACACATCCACCAGGGTCGATAGGAGCAGGAAGAGAATAGCAGAAAATGACAAGCCTTGTGGCAGGTCTGCATACTCCACTAGCATCTTCTTGGACTGGTCCATGGCGATCTACATCTGGCCACTCATCGGATGAACTTCCGGCATTCTTTTTACTCGAACCCTCCACAGGTGAGGAAGTCGGTCCCGCCGTGAAGGGGTCCCTCGACACCCAAGCTTATCAGACTGGGGCTTGCTTTCGTACCCGCATGACTGCCTCGACTCCATCCAGATGTGGAGTAGTAGCTGGTGTTCTCGGTTGGGACTGTGATTTGGTCGGCATCAGTGGGTATGGCGAAGGAGTGGAGTGATCTGGCAATCCTAAGTCACGTCGACTTCTACTCTTCGATGTCCAAAGCAATATATCCATCGCTTCGCGGCAAAGGTGGCGATTGTAGAAGACGCGTGCAAGGCACGTCAAGCTGTTGCTTCATATCTCGCAGACACTTGGCAAACGGCCCTTCAAGATAGTCAGCATGTGTCTGATGATATGAGAGTTCAACTCACGGTTGTTTTATCCACTTTCGCCTTGCACCAACGATGTACTACACTGCCAAGACAGCGCAGCTATCGTCTTGCGGGGACAAGCCTTGCGTCCAATTCGACCCAACGTATCCTCCGCCTTGCAGCTCCATGAGGCCGGTTTGGTCCGTCTGCCCTTCAGCTAAGATCATGGCTGACGATTGATGAAAATGGTCATGGGGCAGAAGCACCGAGCAGACGTACCTATCCAACGAATGTCCAGCTGCACGAGAGCTGTGGACGCAATAAAGTGCACAAGTAGCCTTGCTTGAGACACTCTCAGAGCGTCGAATTATTCGGGATACCGCCGACATGTGCAGGAATTGGAAGGGACTTTGGATATGGTGGTGTTCTTTACCCGGGAAGTCTCGCTGATAGTCTCGCTGGAGGCACTACCTGTCGGGCACATTTTAGCAGTTAAACCGAAGTAGAGTCCCATGACTCATATAAAGAGGTTGGGGCTCACGGGCGATTCGGTTATCGGTTTGGCCGGCAGGCTTTCATAGTACTCACCCGGGGCGGTCCGATCTTAATAGACTCGCTGGTCGTCACGTTCAGTGGCTCAGCACAGTGTCTGATGGTCTTGACCTGATACTGGACTTACCTGACAGAAAGCCTCGCTTGGGTTATCATGGCCAAGTAAACTTGTGAGAAGTATTACTTTCAGCTCAGCTTGGCAAGGCTCATGGGTACTTGCATACTGACAAAAGGTTGTGGCCAGGCTGGACTCGTGGTCTGGCGGACGGGCACAAAGACGAGTAAATTGTAATGAACCGCGGAGTGGGTGAAGAGAGCCAAGTGACTTAGTGGCTTGGGTGTGCACTGATTGTATCAGTAACAGCAAGAGCTTGGAGGAATCAAAGAGAAGGGACTGATCATGGATCTGCTGAAGGAGAACATCTTGGTTTCGGCTTGAGGGAAACCGTCAGATGCAGTAAGGAAGAGATTTATTTCGACAGAGAACCGGAGGAGGAGACCATATTTATAGGTTTCTTGGCTACTCTTGTTACCGCCTGTTTTGTATTGCCGCGGTGAAGTCGTCTCTGTCTGTCAATTTTTGGGGGGCAGTGTTTTCGGGGGGCATTGGAATTGCCTGTGCCAAGTGAGACCTGTTGAACTTCTTTACTGAGGTAATGGTCTGGGAAACACTGAATTGAGGAATTTGGTGAAAGGTCCTTTCAAAAGCCATGTGTTGGTATCACTCCTTCGTGCTACATCTGTTGAAGCAGCGATGAATATACTCAATTCAATTCACCTACGTTCATTCAAATTTCAACCCGTATCAACGGCCACGAATTCATCACTTGAAAACGGTGTGCAGCGGGTGACCGTTTTCTGCGACTGCTTGCTCTGCTATCACCATCTTTGATTTCCTGCACTGCTTGTAATATTACACTGCTTGTAATATCAAAATTGAGGCCAAAGGTTGTTGTGTTCTGGTGAGTCTGCGTCAACGTGTGTACCTCACTTGTTGAGTACGGTCGTACAGGTCTTAGCCACAGCCCACTCAAAATACTTCCACTGAGTGCAGCCATGTCACATTGACTGTAGGACTGAAGAAATTGAGCCCTGTCTTCTGGCTCTGCTCATTCCCCATAGAAGCAGCGTCCATCCAACTTGGTGGGGCTTCGTGATCGGTATGAGACTTTGAGCGACGATGCTGTAGAAATAGATGTACAGGTTATGCGACTTACGTAGCCGAAACAAATGGATTTCTCAAGAGACAGGTCCAGTGGAGGTAATTCCACACAATCATTGGTTTTTGTAGTCATTTTAGATTCCACACTTGATATAAAGGTGGTTCTTGTGATGGGCAAGGGTATGGAGAAAGGGCGATGAATTTATAATTTCGCGTGACGAGGTGGGTTTGGTGAGGCAGAGTAACGCCTCGCACACAAAGCGAGATAATTTGTATAATACTCGAATTCAGTCCCAGATCCTTGAAGACCGATCCCATCGACAGCCTGGAAGGTGTGAGGATCATCTTGACCAATCCTGGGAGCTCTTGCGATCCTAGAATGCTCGCTCAAGACACCCCCTCTCCGCAATTTCTGACCGAACTTATCGGATTCCCTTTTTTTCCTGTTGGGCTGATCCACCCGGAGCTTGCGGGTATTCGCACCCCCTCGAGCAGCTGAGCTTCATGATCACCGTTGCCGAATTAGCACGGGGATCCATTTAAATATAGGTCAGTGCACGAGGTCACGGCCCTTCCATATGTATGTAATTGTCGGGTTGAAGCTATCTTTTCCCCGGTGCTTTGACCCAAGCGAAGCTGACCTGACAACTCGTGGCAATCTGTGAATCGACAGAAGGGGAATCGGGGAATTGCCAATGTTCGAGCTACATAGCAAGGATGTCTGTGCAGGGCGGCAGAGAGGTACTTCCAGGGCCAGGCACCGATAAGGGGTATATATCACAAGAATCATTGGCTGTAGTCAACAAAATCAAATGCAGGTCGCATGTTGATGCCGTGGAGGTACTGTAACTAGATCATGCAGTAGATTGTTGGGTTGACTATGCACGATCAAGAAATTTTGGACTTGCCCAAGATTCAGTGGCGAAGTCATAACAATATGGACCGGTTGCCTCAAATGCCAAAATAAACCAGGCAAGCCAGACTACTCGGTGCCCCGTTCTCGTCGTCCAACCCCTCTGCTGAACACACTCGGCAAACTTCTGGAGGCAGTAGAGAAACACGGCCTGCTACCGAATAGCCAGGTCGGCGGCCGCCCGGGCAGAACTACCGAGCAAGCCCTGTTAGTGGTCTCTCATGCGGTCGACAAAGCGTGGTACAAACATGTGGTCGTGACACTCATTTTGTTCCACCCCAAGGGCCCCTTTTAGGGGGTGAACCGCGTGAGCCAGCTTAAAGAGATGAACAATCGCCACAATGCTACTGGCGTGTGTCACGATATAGATTAGGATCGTATTCAGTGACATAAGTTATATTAGTGTAATATGAGAGATATTCGTCACAGTCGACGCTCATACGCCCTGTGTATGCTTCTAGCGACTAGCTTCATGGAGAAGCTATAATCGCTACTTCATAACCGCGCCAGACCCAGAGGAGTTCCAAATTAATCAGACCTTGCGCTTGCAGTCAACGAAGCTGCATCTATCCCTGCGCGGATTCAGTCAAAGCTTCCCGCGCCAAGAACAGTGTGTGCATAGATGACCATATATATATATATATATATATTCATGGAAGCTTGCCAACGAGTCCGGCCCGTTATCCTGTTTCAAACCGGATCGAAATCCGAACTCTCTACCTTTTCTATAATGTGGACCTACTCGGAGACTGCGAAGAGACTAAGAGCAGAGATCTCTCCACGATGGGGTGGGTCAACGATTTGGGCTTTGTGGCCACTGGCAAGACGGAAAGACTGACAGTTTCTAATCGAGAAAGCGTGTGACAAGATAAGGATCTGAGCATGCCGACATGCCTCCGTTTTCCCACCACCACGAGAATGCAATCATGAAGGGAATCACATCTCTACAGGCTTTAAGAAGCCTAGCGGGATCTACGCGGGGAACGTCTACGTCGGCGATGCGTAGGATATATCAAGCGGTGGTTATATTGCAGATGCTCTGCGGGGTGTCCGTGTGATATCCGTGGTTCGAAAAGGGAAAATGCAAGCATATTACTGCAAAGTTCGCAGCAATTCAGAAGCGTGCAGCATGCCTGATCGGCGGAGCCTTCAAGATCAGCGCTGCAGAAGCGTTGAATATCGAGCTCTACCTTCCACCAATCGGCATCCAGATGAAGCGCATCCCTACGGAGACAGCTCTTCAGATACATACCAGAACAGCGTACGGGGTTCCGCAGCTCATGGTTCGGCAGCGTACCCAACAGCAACGTCAACGTGGGGAATGGTCACCGCTGGAGGCGCATACGTGGCAGAAGGACGGATGCTTGACAGTTCCCCTGGAAGCTTTGGCGAAGATCATGTGGGAGGCAGCGTGGGAGAAGAAGGAAATCGGGAAAAGCGACAAAACGGTTGATTCCGAGGCCCACGAAGAAGGTTGTGGACTACTGGAAAGGCCAAAGAAAGGCGTCAGAATCCGTCAGGCTTCTCAATATCATCGGTTTGAAACGTTATCTGTGAAAATTGGAGTCGCAGACTCGCCCAGGTGCACGTCTCTCGTTCGTCCAGTTCGCACAAGAGCGAAATGCCGTGCTAGCGATTTCCGCCTGAGAAGACCCAACTTCTCGGGCAGTTCCACGCGGTCGATCCCGAAGCCACGGAATTTGAACCAGGCCCAGAGCAGCAAGAACAACCAGTATGATCCAACAAAGCAGTGTGATGGTGGTAGATGAAATGTGGATCGCAGGAAGGGCCAGGTCCCCCTTCTTAGCTGGAAAGACAGGAAAACGACACAGAAGCGGCTAACCGGCCGGGAAAAAAGTCATGTATCCGGGAATGATGGCATGGAGGTATAAGTGAAGCGGAAGCGAGAGAAGAAGAGGACACAGTGGTGCGAGGGGTATGGGAAGTGGGAGTCTGGAAGATGCGGCGAAACCACGGAGGTGTGCGGGGCGGAGATTGATTCTCCTTTGATGTCTTTTCCCTTTGTTTTTCCTTGATTGTTCGGCCGAAATCCTTGGATGCCCTGGGTGCAGCGCGCCATTACTCGGGGCAAGACCAGGTAAATGAGTTCTACCTCCAGAGCAGGAGCCTCGTCTCGTTGGATTATCGGCGAGTACTTCGTGCCCTTTGGGTGACAGATTAAGGTCTAGTGAAAGTAGACTTGAAATCAGAGATCCATAACCCAAATTACTAGATAAGAATAAGAATCTTCGATGGTCATATCAATGACGGCATGTATGCGACGGAGAAGGATAGTATTGTCTTCGCTGGGAAAGGCCACCACGGATCAACCTTATTGAGCAAGGCCAAGAGTGGCATTCACTGGTCGATATATAAAGATAACCTTCAATCACGCCGAGTCATGACTAGATATCATATAGGTATCTACTTGCCTGTGACAATTTGTTATCTATCTACAGCGACTTCAAATAGCAGCTTGCCAAGCCTGGAAAGTGGTGAATCAATCAATGCCCGCACTCATGTCATACATTTAGAGTATAACAAAATGTGGAGATGCCCAGTGGGGAAATCTTACGCCTTTATGCACTGCCGTTCCATGTTACAAAACCGATTTCCTTAACCTGATTTCTGTCTAGTTTTGTGTCCATGTGGAACCTTATAAAAAGGCCCGGGTTCCATCAGGCCTGTCTTAATATCCTCCATTTAGTACCCGCCTCGCCCCAGTTTCAAGGGCCAAGAGGGGCTTATAACGGAGCACAGGGAATCTTCCCTCTCCCATACCCATCAACCCAACACGCGGACACACCATGGGTCTAAAGTACCTAGAGACACAATAGCCACACGGCCGACAATGCAGCATTGTCTGCAGACCCAACTGGCCGAGAAGCTGAGGAAACATCTCCGCAGCACGTCGAAAGAAGGAATACGGTGCGGTACCTGCTTGCCAGTGATTTGTTTCCCCTTTCCCGCCATTTCTTACTCGTTGGAATCTGACCGACCTGGGTACCTAGTCTAGCTTTCCTGGAATTTCTGGTCCAAAATGAAGGCCGCGGCGAAGACGAGTCGGGAGCTTAAATGGCAAGAAGTTTAGCTCGCAGTAATTCCACGGTGCCCTTTCATATCTTTCTTGACAATTTGGGCAACACGCAATGATTCTTATGGAGCTTCATCCTCAGCTAGATAGCGAATCATAAAGAGTTAAACAAGCGTTACCGTGAACTGGAATCATTGATAAATTCGCACGCACGTGACCGACTAATGCTCTTCCGTCCGGACCCCGCTCCTTCCTGGGAGCGAACGAGAACGAGAATCTGGGAGAGACGAAGAGACCGCCACGATGGTAACCCATCCTACTTTTATTGGTACATAAGGTGTTCTATCAGCTAACCGGTCCATCCATGCAAACCGCAGATGGACCAGTACCACCCCCAACCAAGGGTTAGTGGGGCTGCGGGCCCCGTCCTCCTCAACCCAGCCGCCGAGGCCACTCGTCGTCGACTCGACCACATAGGCCCGCGAGGCTACCATAGACGGGGAAGATTACGTGGTCGATAACCAGGGCGACAGAACCTATCAGACAGCGAATTGGAGCCTTTGGTTGACCCTCTTTTGAAGGAGATGGGTCTGGAAGTATGTACAAAGATAGGTATGGTGGTGGACAGACGAAGATCCTTTCAACCTTGCAACGTCCGAAACAATTTCTGCCGAGACTGGTACAAGCTCTGAGCCCGTTCGGACGCCCGCTCCCTTGTCAGTTGCGCATACTGCCCATGAAGAGGCGGGGCGGCTTTCAGGAGAAACGTTGGTCGATAACAGACAATTCTGGCAAGGTGGTCCGCCGGGAGTTGGGGGCCCGAGTTCCAATCACAAAAGGTGGGTCCGGCAGAAAATTATCGAAGGCGGATTCTAGTTAGGGAACGATTCGGCTTTGAGCCGCCTGTCCTTGTCAGGGGGCGCGGTTGCTTAGGTTTTACCACAAGCCTAACAGGCCAAAAAGGCACGGTTTTTGGCCAGCGACCATACACTCACGCAACTATGTATGCCCGATATCTGCCTTCCTGCATCAAGATGAATTGACGGTGCCTTCCTTTCAGTAAGTACCCTTCTTATAAAACATTCGTCTCGGTGTGATCATCAGAAGGCTAGCGAAATTGTGATAAAACAATCTAGCAAATGCTCCAAGTACATGCACATGACGAGTTATACAACCAAACATTGTGGAAGCAACAAAATGAATTCAACAACTTCCATCACATCGCCAGGGCCTACCGTATATGAGCCAGAATACGCAACATTGAGCGATCCACTTTATGCAAAAATATGCAAAACAACAACTCAATCCCGTCGACCATGTGAATAGGGCGCCGTCTGTGGCATTTTCTCCATTGGATAATTGCGGGACTTGTTTTGGCGGTTGCTGACTTTGCGGATGTTCACCTTCCAGCTCGTTGACTGACCCGATCGCCTAAGACGGGGGACATGCCTTTGCTGGTCTGCGTGAACGCCGGCGTTAGATCTCAGCGTGGGTTGGATGTTTTCGCTGCATGGTTGTTGAAACATGGAGATATGTTGTTCGCATGCTGTCAAACGACCTTCCCAGTTCTGCATCCAGACCGCAATGTTCTTCGATTGATCGACCTCTTGCTTGAGCTCCTCTATGCGTTGCTGAGCTGCTTGAAGGTATTTGTCCTGGAGCTACAGTATTCTGTTCTCCCCCTACTTCTACTCATCATAAAGTCTCACCGTGTGATTGATCTTCTAAAGCCGACATGATTGCAGCAACCAATGACTATGTGGAACTGTCTCCATTGGACCTGTCTCTTGAAGAAACTATATGTCGGCTGCGTAAGTCGCCCAAGCCAATCGTAGGCAATGTCATCAAACCTACATCCCTAGGCATTTTTTCCTTCGTATGAATCGGGTTGGAATTGCCAGCTCGCAGCCGCCGATATATCTATAGGGACCTATTCGTGCCAGCAAGGACGAAAAATATGAGAATCCCCAGTGGCTTAGGTGCGCTGGGTGTTCGAGCTCAATTTTCTGGGTGGGGAAGACCAAGTACTTCAGAAAGCTTCTGAATGCACCTGGGGATTACCTGCGTGTCTAGCACGATCCAAGACTTTGTTTTGACTCGTCTTTCTGTATTCTGTATGACTTACAGACTTTTGAAAAGACTCTGAAGTACTGCATTGGACATAACCGGACAGTACTGTAACGACCACATTTATCTTGGTCCGCCGAGGAGAAAGCCTCGGTCAAAATTCCGTTCAGAATTTCGGTCATAGGATGCAGTAGAAAATGTCCCGGGGAGAAGAAACATATTATGTTGATAAGGAATATTTGTGGGTTTGCCTCATGTCTCTTTTCCAAGTGTTTGTAAGGTCTACGGCTCATCCACCTGCGTCATATATGTATGTCTCTATAGTGTCGTCGCGTAGAGTCCGCCATCGAGTCATACAACTCTGCCGTTTTCGAACCACAACGCGTTGGAGATTGTAGATCAAAGACGCATTGCTCAGATCTCACCATCTACAGCCAATGTGGCATGACTGCGCTCAGTGAAAACAGTACGGACTAGTATGGGCATAGCCAATTGAGTACTTGAGAGTGTGAATTGGTAAATATATGTCACATGACTTGACCACTAGGTGGTATGCTGACCAAAGGGGGGGGGGGGGGCAAAACGTTGTGGGCGCGTTTTGGTCAGCATACCACCTAGGGCCTTGGCAGTGGGGCCCGAGAAGAGAAAAGCGATCAGAAGGGTAGAAGCCGTTTTCGCTATCGACTGTATAACCCAAGCGATCCTGTATGTCATTTAACTGTATAGCCTGGAGAACTCAACCCGGTATTGCCCGACCTGTACAACCAGAGGAGAACGACTGTATAGAGGAAAAGGCGACTGTTGTTGCACTGTTTTGTGGGGTGTACGAAAAGACTGTATCGATTGTGAATCATGACGGGACGGGCCGCGATGCAAACCCCTGAACCGCCCGACCGCGAGGAACACGAAGACTCGCCACCGCGACTGTTGAGACCAAAACGTACCACCAGACCGCCGAAAAACTACGCTCGAGAACAAGAGATTGATAACGAACAGAAGAAGGCGCGACCCCAGCAAAAGAAGAGAATTGAGCCAGGAGACCGGCGTGACGTGGCAACATCAGACGACGCCGCGACCGAGCGCGAAGAGCTCGAGGTCAGCAATTTGGTGAGAGAGATCGCTAAACTCAGGCGAGAGATCAGACTCCGTGATGAAATACACAAGGAAGAACTTCAGAGAACCAGAGAAGAGTTTGGTGTCGCCCTCGCGGAGGTCCGACACGAGCTACAGTCCCTGACAGATAGGAACACGACACCGCAATGCCACTCCGAGACGTGCTCTCAGAACAACCACGGTGAGATATTGCGCGAAATCCAGTCCTTGCGCGAGGAAATCAGTGTTCCCGCTGCCACAAGCTCTCTTTCCTATGCAGATGTCGCGCGCACTCCACCGTCCAGTTACCCAAGCAACATACGGACCCTCTCGACGCTGAACACGACACCAACGGCCTTCACCGACACGCTTTATTGCACGATAGACACCACACGGATGGCAGACAACGGAAAAGAAGTGGCGTCTGCTGGCTCAGTCAGAGCAGCCGTCGAGGCAGAGATGCGGTCAATAGAAGACCACGCGCACTGGCGCTGTCGCGCGGTGACTGTGGACCCGAAGAACGCCAACCGGATCAGGATCGCCTGTCGCGATGAGGATGAACATCGACGGGTCAAGAAAGTTGCGGAAGGGAAAATCGGTGCGGGAGCCCGGGTGCTCCGTGACGAACTCTACCCGATCAAAGTCGACAGCGTCAACAAAGCCTCCGTACTGGACGAGGACGGTGAGATCCGAACCGAGGCTACGGCAGCGTTCAGTGAGGAGAACGAGACCACCGTAGCCAAGATTTCATGGCTGAGCAGAAAAGAGAGCGAGAAGGCCTATGGTTCAATGGTGGTTTACCTGACCAAACGCACCGACGCACGAAGGCTCCTGGCCGACGGATTTTTCCACGCGGGGGGAGAATCCGGTGTGACCAGTGTCTTCGAACACCGACCACGACCGACGCAATGTTACAACTGCCAAGAGATAGGCCATAAGGCATTCCAGTGCCAAAACGCCCAGAAGTGCGCAAAATGCGCTACAGAGGGCCATCGCCACAGTGACTGTAATCAAACGGTTCCAAAGTGTGTCCCGTGTGGAGGACCTCATGAATCGTACAGCAAGAACTGCCGGAAGCTCTATCCGTCACGTCATGAATAGTTCTCTTCGGATAATTCAGCTGAATGTGAGGAAGCAGGGCGCAGTACACGAGAGTTTGATGAACGACGAAGACACTCAGAACGCGGTGGCGCTAGCGATTCAGGAACCCCAAGCGAGGAGGATTCAAGGCCGGCTCTTGACCACCCC